>JAJOZX010007633.1:207500-232578 GCA_023014485.1 Bathynomus jamesi | reverse complement strand
CTTTAAGTTCAGCTAACTATTGATCTTTGGCGATAACCTTTGTTTTTATGAAACCCCATGCAAAGAAATCCAGGGTGTCAAATCCGGAGAACGCGGAGGCCAAGGTCGAGGTCCTCCACGTCCAATCCACCGATTCGGAAGGCGTCTGTTGAGGTATTCTCGAACAATTAGAGCATAATGACATGGTGCTCCATCTTGTTGAAACACAACATTATCAAGAATGCCATCATCAAGAAGCTGTGGTTCGAGAAACTGCTGAAGCGTAGACGGTACCTGTTACAGTTGCTTCCGCAAAGAAGAATGGGCCATAAATTTTGGATTTGGTCATTCCAAGCCACACGTTAACTTTTGGAGAGTCTCTTTACCATTCTAAAAATAAAACTGAAAAAATTATGAAAATAAAATTATGAACAAAATTTAGAAATTTATACATTTTTAACAAATATTAAACATGATAAACATAAATAAAAGTGTTTTTAAAAAATTTGTCCGATTTCATTGAAATAGATAGTTAATTCTGGGACACCCTGTATAAACTGAAACTCAAATTTATACGTAACCAAACTTCATTTTAGGTTTAATATATTCTTTTGTATTAAACTACTGGGATCACCTGAAGATCAGGACCCCCAGCCTTCGTTAGTTAGCCTTATAAGGCTAACTAACGAAAATATCACGACTTAACCTAACCAATCGTCAACGGCGTACAGTTGACCTAACGATTGGTTAGGTTAAGTCGTGATATTTTCGTTAGTTAGCCTTATAGGGCTAACTAAAGAAGGCTGGGGGTGCCCTGATCTTCGGGTGATCCAACTACCGTATGTTATAAATAAAATGAACGACATTTTGTAATAGATAACCAAGCATAACGTAGGCTAAAATCAGTCTGCTTTAAATTAATTTCTAAAGAGTAGTTATCCGCGCACTTTCCTTTGTAAACTGAAAATGCAATGATTTAGGAATACTTCTGATACATTCTTTTAAGCGCTTTTTCTTATTTTTGTTTTACGTCAGGCAGTTTGCAATTTTGTCGTTGGAAATCGGAGTCAACACAAAAGTAAGCTATGCTTCTAATTGCTTTTAATCGCAAAATATAAACATGAAAACATCCTGATAGTGTCTTTATTTTAATTACAGCCTTAGTTTTATTATACGCTATACTATACGTATCATGTCTTATGCAAGTTATGGGACTCTGTTGTATTTATATGGGAGCACTTCTAGTCTTCATTATGTTAAAATGTTACACCTAAATTATGCAGTTAAGAGGAATACAAACCATACAAAAAGTTACGGAACGAAATAGAGGGAACTTTTCCGAAATTTGAACTGTTTTCGATGTTTTTGAAAATAAGATATCTTAATGTAGAATGTTTCGCTGATTTAAAATATGTAAGTCCCTTTTTAGAGAAATGAGCGGTTGAAAAGTTATGTTTGTTATTGTAATTTTGTATTGTCAAAAACTATAACAATACAAATGAAAACTAATACAAGAGTTATTGTATTCTTTAGTAATATTGGCTTATGTCACTAAGTATTTGTGTGAATAGATTTCGACCGTTATTTTTCTGTCGCCACATGAATTCGCACAAGTAGGTATCAATCATTTGCCGGTGAGTCCCTGACTGTCTCTTATTCCTTCGTTTGGCCTTATTCCACATAGATTCAACGCCTTGTGTTAGGTTCGATTAGGTTAAGTCATGTTATGTTAGGTTAGATTAGGTTACTTACCCCTCTTAAGTAGTTGTTGAAGTCTACAACTGTGTTGTGGCCAATGTGTAAAAGATTGGCCACAGTAACTATAGGTAAACTAGTACACCATGTAAGTTTTAAAATAGTAACTATACGTAAACTAGAACACCGTGTAACTTTTAAAATAATAATTTCTCCAATAAAAGACTTACATTTTCGAAATTAGCGTAAAATTCTACATTAAATATTTTATTTTCAAAAAAATAGGAAACAGTCCAAATTTTAGAAAAGTCCCAAATAGAGGATAGGGATCTTGCATTTGTTGAAGCTGTAAAGTTACGGTAATGTTAGTCAGTGATTTCAGTGTTACATAAGAGATATATTAAAATGTGTAGCTGATATAAAACTTATATGCCAAATATATTTAAGGAGTGTATGACTTAATCTCGAAACCTTCTTTATCAGGAACGTTTGTTTATGTATATATACATACACACACACACACACTGTATTGCTTTTCTTATTTTCAGAAATACCTTAGATATATCTTAATGAGTTAATGGGTTGGAGCTTAATGGACACCAATTTAGGTTTAAATAACTAAATAGATTTTCGAGTGCTCTAAAACTTAACGTATAAATATTTATGTTTTTCATTCAAGCTATATATATATATATATATATATATATATGTATATGTGTGTGTGAAACAACACACAACAACGGTCATGTGGAGAGAATGAGTAATAACAAAATTGTGAATAATGTAGGCGCGAGAATTAGAGGGAAACCCCGTAAAAGATGGAATATGTAATTAGTAAATATGAAAATAAACGTGCAATGAAATAAATGTGACAGAAGAGTTAATGAGAACGGAGAGGAATGGAAGTAGTTTTTGTGAAGTGTAAAAATAGATGCGTTGGTCTCACCTGACATATTTCTATATGCGTACTTCAAACACTTTTCTAAAAGGTAACAATAATCTTTGAGATTAGGGTGGGTCCTTATTCCTTGCATGGGTGAGCCCTGTGCATTTATTTTGTGTGTGCGTGTGTGTGTGTGTGTGTGTCACTGATTTAAATGTCTTCAGTCCCAAACTGAATGGAAAATGGGAAATGAGATTAGATAATATTCGTATGTTTGAACTTGATGTTTTGTGTCATCGACGAGAATACCCCTCTCCCTCTCCCCCCCCCCCCTCAAAAATTTAATAATTTAGTTTATTTATTATTTATTATTTAATAATAATTTTGTACTGTTTGTTGGATAAAAGTGAACCTAACCGCGGTTGGCTTTACTTTATGTTTTTAAGATATTTTTTTAAAAGATTTTTTTTCCTTCTATTAATCTGTAAAGGCATAAACACGAGAGACATTTAACGCTGAATTTATTGCTAAATATTTCGCGATACAAAAGCATTCTGTTAAACACTATAGCGAATGTATTATCGCCGTGTTCATTGTTTATTGTTCAGACGTGAGCTGATAGTAAACAAAGAAAAAAATGAACATATCGTAGTTGAATGCATTTATTTTTATTATTTTTCTTTCATTATTTTATATATATACACATATATATATATACACACACACACACACACACACACACACACACACTCGTATATTACATTTGCCTTCCAACGTTATTGTTTGGTTACCAAAGATTTAATAAAATAAACTTAAATATAAAAATAAAGCAGAATTCTTAGCTTTATTCAACATCCCACAGTACCCGACTTTAATTCAGTGATCAAGTCCTATTTTCATTTGGAGTTAATGGATTTAGTACAGACTAAAGGCCTAAAAAATTCTTCCAGATGATTCTTGAGCGAATGACAATATCAAGGCGCTACTGCAACATTTTCAGAAGCTCTGTTGAATGTGTGTGTGTCACTGATTTAAATGTCTTCAGTCTTCAGTTCCAAGTTCATACATTAACCAACTAGTTTTAACTGTAATGTTTTCTCAATTAATTAGGTTTTCAAAAGAATAGACATACATTTTTTTGCCTTCATTCAAAATTGTTTGCGCCTAAAACGTGAAAGATACCTGTTAAATATTTGGTTTTGTACAGTTATAACTACACTTAGTTTTATTATTTTTATACCTATACGATATTCTCACTTATTTTCCTATTATTTCTGTACTTATAACTACGTTATACGCCACTTCTGATATGTAGAAAACACTGAAATTTCTGAAACCATTTTTTATAATAGATAAAAGCAATTATCTCTAAACGAGCGGAAATTTGCTCCGTAAAAATTTCTTTCCGAAATAATTCTTTGGAACAAATTAATAAATTTTTTTATTGCCAATAAAAGATGCTTTAAAAATTAGGTTTTAAACTTTTTATGAAAAGATTTGCATTCCTTTATTAGTGATAATTAGATTTAAAACTATAATAGTTGTAGTAGTACGAGATATGAATGTTTTATAAGTCAATAACCGTCTTTAGATAAGATAGAAAAGTAAAGGCATTAAAGTCGAAACGAGGAGCTAGTTATGTGCGGTTATGCGTTTATATTTCCATCTAATGTTACACTCGTGTTTGCCAAATCGATCTGAATTAAATGCTGTTCATTATCTCGAGTGCAGGGGGCTAATAATATAAAAACACCTTTGGAAGTGAAAGCGTTTGGTGTCTTCCTTGGGTGATGAAATGTCGCCAGGTTGTAATTAATTTTATCATATCACAGCCGAATGGTCAACGCCCGTGTCCCCGAGAAAGAGGGCCCAGGTTCGAATCTTGGTGAGGGATAAATTTTTGCATATATATATATATATATATATATATATTAAACACAGACCGTGCATGGAACAAGGAACTCTTCTGGGAAATTACATCCACTATAGTTCGAATAAGTAATAATAAGTGACAAATACTATAGTTTTTTCTTTTTCATGATGGAAAGCCCAACGTGGGCACCGGGTTACTCGTAAAGAGGCCCAAAAATATAGCTTCCCTCACCAGCTATCTGCAAAGCAGATAGGATCCAGCTTTGTGCCGTAATGATGAATTCAAATCGTGTGTGGAACTTAGAAGCGAAATCGTTCATATAAAATTGAGTAAATTACTCACAAAGCTAAAATAGTCTTTCCTTAATAACGGAAGAAAACGCAGACTCCGTATATTCTGTTCGTGTTCGTAAACGCTCGAAAATAGTGTGTCCTTGATTCACCGTTAGAAAACGGAGTTCCGCGCATTCGGTAGAAATATAAAATACACAAGATTATAATGTACAAATTCTCAAGAGAATAATTACCACTGTCAAAAGGAAGTAGGTAAACAATGTAAGTAAGGCATGCATTAAACATTATAATTGGAATAAATAACCAGATAGGATTCAAATAATTCTATGAAATTGTATTATGTACAAAATACGGTCAAAAGGCCCGGTAGAGAACCAACTGTTGTTCTAAAGATAATTCAATCAAAATTGTAGTATGTATGCGTTTATTCATTTTAATGATCTGGCATATTACATACAATACGGCTGTATTGAATTAAAATAACTATAAATTGTGTATTAAAATTGTCTAACAGTCAAATTTAAAGTACTTGTGCATTTCACTTAATTGTCTTATTATCAAGTGTCTTCCATTTTCATTGTAAATGATTCCATGCTAAATAAAATTGGCTGACGGTCATATTTAATTTGCTTGTGCATTTTATTTAATTGTCTCAATATCAAATCTTTATTCTTCGACAAATTTTCTTTACTGTCAAAAGTTTCATTTGCATTGTAATTGGTTTAGAAGTTTTGTGATGAATATATTATTTTTGTAAAAGCTTTTATAATTATCCCTTACACGGATTGACAGAGAAATAAAAATATATAATCAGTGATATATATAACCTTGGGTTCTACAGATCTACAGAAGCTAAAGCTAACAAAGACCCTAAGATCCACTCTAAGGTTAGCCCGATAGAAAGGAAAGAGGAGGGGGTTGAAAGAGGAGAATAAGGGGTTAAGTAAGTAGCAAAACCTATCATTCGTGGGTTAACATTCATTCAGAAAAAGAGAAAGAAAGACTCACCATCATCATCCGCCGGCCACTGCCGACAAGTCGGAAAAATAGTCGAAGAGAATAGGAAGGGGGTGAAAGATGAAAAGAAGTAAAATAAGAACGCTTACAAACAATGTAAACACAATCTTAACACAAACACTATCATACCATGCAAACTACAGACACGCAAGTAAAGAGAGTTACAGACACGCAAGTAAGGAGAGGATAAAAAAAAAGTAGGTAGAATATAACAAAACGTGGGTTAGTTTACGCTACGAGCTACATCTACGTTCGTGTTAGTCTAATTTTTTTTTTTTAATAATTTTATTGCTGACATATCACAGGCTGGCATGTCACAAGCTGGCATTAATCGTCAACAGACTCATCCTCGACCATCACCCCAAGAGCTCCCGTTGCTAATTGTTTTATTATTTTAAATAACGTTAATATTTTTAAAATACCTATCTAAATGGTTCTTAAACATATTAACGCTGGTAGAGTTCACGACTGGCGGGGGAAGATTATTCCGTTTATCAATTACTTTAAACGTTAAATCTATATGATGTGGTTTAAAGGAAAACCGGCTAAAATAAAGGTATAATTTACACCTTAAAAATAAAGTATAAAACCGCGTCATATAACAATATATACTGTAATAATACTGCAAAATAATGTTGAAAGTTTAAACGGATGCACCTCTGAGCACACAATTTGTCTGCATTTTTTAAACACGTTCAAGGCTGCATATCTTTTGCTTGTGATATACTTCTGAGTAGTTCAGAGAACATTAGATAGAGCGTAGCATTATGGCCTACTTATGACTTGGGGTAAAGGAGAAACAAAAAATTATAACTCAGAACTTTATTCATGAAAAGGAAAATATATTTAACAAAGAAAATGTTTAAAAATGTATATAAAAAAATACATCATTAAATTTAACAATAAAATATGAGACGTTTCTGAAGTTATGACAAGAGAACTCCAAACACGCTCTCGTATATTACTTATTCAAACTCAGATTTGTAAATAACAAAATTTCATATGCATTTATCACCTTATACTTAAAACACTGACAAATTTGTAATATAAGACTACTATTTATAATGTTGGGTATAATCAGCCATGATTGCTTTAAATTAATTTTTAAAATATAATCCTCGTGCATCTCCTCATGTAAACTGTGAAATGACCTAAGCAAGACCAGCGCGCATGCGCACAAAGAGCAGATCTTAAAAGAACTGAATGTATTTTTATTCAGAGTAAAGATATAATACATATTCTTTGTTTATAAAAGAATCCCGCCATGTTGTGACTACTTAAAAATACTTTTCACACATTCTTCTAAGCTCTTTCATTATTCGGCTTACGCCAGGCAGAGGCACTGTAACAGTAACATGTTTATGGTTACATTTTATTGCGAAATAAGCATGAAAACGTGTTTACGACACTTTATTTTAATTAGAATCTCAGTTTTATAATATGCTATACTATGCATATTATTATACAAGTTATGAAACTTTCACGTTATATTTATTTGGAAGAACCCATATACTTTTCAGTGTTAAAAAACATTACGCTTAAGTTACGCAATTAAGAGGAGTAGAAACCATGAACAAAAGTTATAGATTTGTTGCGGAACTAAATGGCGGAAAATGGTCTTAGTTTTTTTAACAACAAAAGTTACGAAACGAAATAATGGAAAAAGGTTGTCTTTATTTTGCTGAAGCAGAAAAAGTTACTTAGTGTTATAATTTAATTTAGTGTTAGTAATCATTCAGGAAGGCTAGAAACTAGCAAAGCACTCCAGCCAACTAATGGGATCATTACTTTAAATCCTATATTATTATTACCAGCATTATCGAGATTCGAACCCCTAACTTTAATGTTTTCACTTCGCTTAGCTTACAGAGAAATGGTGTTACCCATTGAGGTATGGACGTTGGCTGAATTTAGTGTTACATAAAAGTTACGTTAAAGTATATAAATGTTATACAACTTAACCCTTTACTGGCCAAATATTTTGTAGGGTTAAGTTACGAATGCGTGTAATTGAAAGGTTGTAAATTTGTCCTTTTGGGTAGTAAAGGGTTAAATGTAAAAGTTTTTGGAGTGTAGTTGTGATATAAAATCTTCCTTTCGATAAAGTTATCACAGATAATTTTTCGAATTTTCTAAATTTTCCAAATTTTCGAAAAAAAATTAAATTGTTTGAATGTTGATTGTATTTCTGTGACATACAACAATAGACCGGCGCTTATTTCTTTTCAAAACGACATTTCAATGTCTGAATCGACAATACTATCTTAAATTCGGCAGAGCTCTTTGTTTTTACGACAATTAGTCAAATTTGGCAATGTGTTGGTTTTCGTCGTCGTTGGGCCTAGGCAAGCTACGGCTTGGGACCGTAGCGCATCTATCCGGTATAGGTTAACCTGGATGATGTAGCCATAAGCACTGCCGCTGGTTAAGTGCCAACCAGTGATTATCTCACTAGCCGTATTGAGTCCGTTAGGCGAAACTGCGACAGTACCAAGGATGGAAAATATAACCCTTGGATTTCTATTATTTATTTGCAAAATGGACATGGTATTAGATTAAAATAATTATTTGAATATAAATAATTAACTGACAATTGTGATATATAATTAATTATGTTTACATACAATAAAATAATACAGTATACATAAAATTAGTATTAATGTGGTTTACAATTGAATTATGATGGGTAACTAATTTAAAATGAATTTATAGCTATTCCGAAATTCAAGACGGTAAAATTAACATTTATCTTGAAACTAAAATAAGAGTATTCACTACACACTCCCCCACCAGAGAGGAAGTTCAAAGAGTTCCGAACGACACAGATTTCCCCTGGACCTTTTTGGTAGCTACATGTACCTCGCTTAAGGTTGATTCCAAAAACGCAGGCTTAAGACGATCGATAGAAACCTTGTCGACCTTGGAACGCGCTGGATGAGAAATGATTTGCGCGTACGTCGGAGAACTTCATAGGGCCCGTCATATGGACATTGGAGAGGCCGTTTTGGGACAGGTACACGAACGAAAACGTGGGTGCAAGACTGGAGGGCTGGGGAAACAAAGATGTTCTGTTGGCTAGTCAATCGAGGGGGAACAGGCTGAAGGGACTGCATGTGAGAGGAAAGTGTTTGAGCGAATTCCGTAGGATCACATGACTTATCCCCTGCAGTGAAGTAGCCACCTGGTAGCCGCAGTGTTGTTCCATAGACTAGTTCAGCCGCTGTAGTCTTCAGATCACTCTTAAATGCAGAGCGAATACCAAGCAACACGAGTGGAAGCTTATCCATCCAATGGGAGTCTTCGTGACACATAAGGGATGACTTCAGCTGGCGATGGAAGCGTTCGACGAGGCCGTTAGCTTGCGGATGATACGCACAGGTATGCGCATGTACTGTACCCAACAAGCTGGTAAACTTCTTCCAAAGCGAAGACTCAAATTGGCGACCTTGGTCAGTGATGACTTTTGTCGGCAATCCAAATCTTGATACCCATCCATGAAGAAAGGCTCTTGCAACAGTGTCCGCTTGGATATCAGGAAGTGGGATGGCTTCAGGCCATCTGGAAAAGCGGTCGAGACAGGTGAGCAGATAACGTTGGCCGCTTGAATCACTGGAAGAGGGCCAACAATGTCTACATGAATTACCTCAAATCGCTGGGATGGGGGCGGAAATGCGTCAAAGGGGGACCTGGTGTGCCTTTGGACTTTGGCACGCTGGCAGGCAAGGCACGTTTTGGTCCAATGTTTGACATCCTTCCGCATCGAGGGCCAAACAAAGCGAGAGGTAACCAGGTGTTGCGAAGCACGGATACCAGGATGGGAGGGCTTATGAAGATCCGTGAAGACTGCTTGTCTGTGACATGGAGGGACATAAGGGCGAATAGCAGCTGTTGATACGTCGCAATAGAGGGGCACAGACAATCCTGGCATACTCATTTTCTTGAGGGAAAGTGAGTGAGTGGAGTCTTCTCTGAGCAGGTCTTGTAGTTCCGTATCCTTATCTTGATCCTGTGCAATAGCATTCCACAGTGTAGAGCTGAGGGTAACAGAAGTAATCTCTATTCTTGAAAGTGCATCCGCTGGAGTGTTCAAGACACCTTTGATGTGGCGGATATCTGGGTAAATTGCGAGATATAATCGAGTTGCCTGATGACTCTGGAGAGTGGTTACAGCTGTTTTTATTGAAGACAGTGACCAAAGGTTTGTGGTCGGTAAAAACACAAAACTCTCGGCCTTCAAGGAAATGTTGAAAATGCTTCACGTTTAAGTAAATAGCAAGAAGTTCACGTCCGAAAGCACTATAACGCGTTTGGGCTGGCTGCAGCTTTTTCGAGTAAAACGCGATGGGTGCTTGTTGACCGTTAATGGTTTGTTCCAACACCCCACCGATCGCAACATCTGATGCATCGACCGTCAGAGTTAGGGGGCATCACTGATAGGAAATGACAGAGACAATGCACTATTGATAGCATTTTTGGCATTGTCGAACGCCTGTAAACTATCGCTACACCATACCAATTTCGTTACCTTGCGTTTGTGTGTGATCATAGCGTGTAGAGGAGCAAGAACACTGGCACAGTTTTTAATGAACTTGTGGTAATAATTTACCAAACCTAGAAACCGACGTAACTCACGCTGTTTATTTGGCATAGGGTAATTTTTTATCACTTCACACTTGTCCTGAAGGGGTAATTCCGTGCTGCGAAATCGTGTGACCAAGAAATTCCAAGGTTGGCTGTGCAAACACACACTTAAATGCATTAATAGTAACACCGTATTGTTCTAAGCGTTGAAAGAGGAGTGAAAGATGTTCCTTATGTTCCTCTTCCGTTGAGCTGGCCACAAGCAAATCATCGATGTAGGCATAAACAAAGTCTAAGCCTCTGGTGACCTCATCTATAAACCTCTGAAAGGTTTGCGCAGCATTCCGTAGCCCGAACGGCATCTTCACAAATTCGAATAACCCAAATGGTGTACAAACAGCAGTCTTGGGAATATCCGAAGGCTCTACGGGAATGTGGTGGAAAGCCTTAACGAGGTCTATTTTACTGAAGATAGATTTGCCGTGGAGAAGAGAAGTAAAGTCTTGGACATTTGGTACCGGATATCGGTCCGGGATGGTTGTCGAATTCAAAAACCGGTAATCCCCACATGGTCTCCAGTCTCCTGACTTCTTCTGGACCAGGTGTAGGGGAGAGGACCAACTGCTTTTGAAAGGTCTTATTATCCCAAGATCTATCATAAGCTGGAATTCCGATTTGGCAGCTTTCAGTTTGTCCGGGGCAAGACGTCTGGGTTTTGCAAACACAGGGGGACCTTTTGTTGTAATGTGATGGGTGATGGTGTGCTTAATGGTATCACCCATCTGCATCGGTTGAAGAATTCCTGGATATCGCGGGAAAAGGCACTGGTACATGGAATTAGGGGGAACGAGGGAAAGTGCAGAGTTCGAGGCGTCCGGAAGGGCAACCTGTTTGGCAAGAACAGAAAGCAGTGTGGCCTGGTCGCATAAGCGTCGCTTGTCAAGATCCACCAGGAGTTTGAAATGCTGGAGGAAGTCAGCGCCGATTATGGGATGCTGCACTTGAGCACAGATGAAAATCCACTTGAAGGATCGGTGAAGGCCCAAGTTTAGTTCACGCGACTGAGTACCGTACGTGGGTATGCGTGAACCGTTAGCAGCGTATAGAGGCGGAGATTCCGAGTGCGTATGTCCAGATTTTTGAGGGAATACACTGACTGACGCTCCGGTATCGACCAAGAAATTGACACCAGAGTTCCTGTCCTTTATGAATAACAGGTTGGCAGTGCGAGTACTAGACGCCATTAGGACTCGCTGCTGGGGTTTTCCGACGAAAAATTGCAAGGGGAGATGCACTTCCTAGCCTTCTTTCCAAATTTAGAGTGGTAGAAGCAGATCTTCCCGGAACTCGAACGATGCCTCTTCGTAAATCTTGACCGAGAATGGCTTCTTTGCCGTTGATTTTGTAGCAGAGAACAAACGTGGTTGAGTTGTTGACTTAACTCTTCCACTTTCAACTCCAGTTCCGATTGTGTGTTCACGTTGTTGACCGGAGCTGTGTCAATCTCCACTACTTTGTCGGCAGTTTCTGCTAGTTTATCAACTGGAGTAGCAGGATCCATAGTGGCCAAGACACGCTGAGCTGATGGAGGAAGTTTCTGCAAGAACAACTGTCTAAAGATGTCCTTATCGAAGGTTTGTGCGCGTTCGCCTAGAGCGCACTGCATAGCCCTCAGCATTTGAGTGGGCTTACGGTCTCCAAGTTCTTCTTTTGAGATTAACTGATGTAGTTTCTCACGCTCGGAGACAGTGGTGCGGCACAGGATGGCAGACTTCAGATCGTTGTATGGGTCCTCACTCCTGGAAGTAGACACGATGACGTCACGGACTTCAGAGATGATGCTCGCTGGTAGAGAGGACAAAACATGATCGTATTTTGTCCTGCTAGCGGTGATCCTTCCCAAGTTGAATTGTGATTCCACTTGGTGGAACCAAATAAATGGATCACCCGGCCAGAAGACGGAGAGCTTTACGCTCAAGTGGGAGATGGCACCAGCGTCGTCAGGCATCTTCTCCTATGCTTGCTGACGTACAAGCAAGACGACAAGTTACCAACGAAGGAGTGGAGGTTGAGACGAGCGCAGGCACAGAGCGCACGGGCAGGGGTGAGGGGCAGAGGGCACGAGCGACGTTACAGTCTGGTCCTAGTCGCTCGGGTGAAGGGGGTGATGGGCACGAACGACGTTACAGTCTAGTCCTAGTCGTTCGGGTAAAAGGGGTGGAATCCAACTCCGGGGTCACCAATTGTTGGTTTTCGTCGTCGTTGGGCCTAGGCAAGCTACGGCTTGGGACCGTAGCGCATCTATCCGGTATAGGTTAACCTGGATGATGTAGCCATAAGCACTGCCGCTGGTTAAGTGCCAACCAGTGATTATCTCACTAGCCGTATTGAGTCCGTTAGGCGAAACTGCGACAGTACCAAGGATGGAAAATATAACCCTTGGATTTCTATTGTTGTTTGTTTTTTCTGTTTAAGGTGCTTTCAACCCTGCTGGATTATTGACACCATTGGATTTCTATTATTTATTTGCAAAATTGACATGGTATTAGATTAAAATAATTATTTGAATATAAATAATTAACTGACAATTGTGATATATAATTAATTATGTTTACATACAATAAAATAATACAGTATACATAAAATTAGTATTAATGTGGTTTACAATTGAATTATGATGGGTAACTAATTTAAAATGAATTTATAGCTATTCCGAAATTCAAGACGGTAAAATTAACATTTATCTTGAAACTAAAATAAGAGTATTCACTACAAATGTAATGTGAATTTCGACATTGACTACTAACACTGCGGCAATGTCATTAACATCAGACGTTTCGCAATAGGTTTCGACTTTTGACATTTGTTTTAGGCTTTCCTTACATTATTTCGACATATTCGACAATTTTCACATATATTTTTCAAACTTATTTTTAATTACCTCGTTAATATGAATAACCTTACACCTATGGACACGTCATATATAATATTTTATACATAACTTCATTGGTTTAAGACTAAGTTACATTAGTGATTTAGGTTTTGTGACGTTCGCACGCGGTCGGCAAGCAAGAATTTCAGACGATGACAGATCGCAAGTTTCCAGGAAGTCATTGGAAATGCAGAAGCGAGAAATCGTAAATTGAGCTTTCTCTCTTTTGGAGAGAGAAATAAATGATAGTCTTCAGGTTATTAACACTAGCGCACGGGACCCCCTACCCAGTCGCTACATCCGATGTGCTGTGCACGGGACATGTGAGCCTGAGTCGCTGCCGCCGCGCGACATACCCCTATACTTTTCAGTTTATAACGCTATTTTTAATTGTAGAACTATTTTTTTTATATTTATATTTGTATTTATATGCGCGAACGTAAGTTTACTGGATGACGCAATTTGCGGCATAGTGCAGTGAAGTGTTAACGATGAACTGGTTCAGAATTGCTACACAAATTCTAAAGCTTAACGAGGTTTTTAAATATGGAAAATATTGATGACTGAAAATGAACTTGTATTTTGTTATAGTATTTTGACTTTTCTTGTTGTTGTTACTTTTCCTTGTATTTAAATACGTATTAAAACTCGTGTGTAGTCATTTAAATTAGGTTTGAAAATTAAATATGTTCAAATGTCGAACATTTTTGTTTTACTCAATGGTTCAATGATATAAAAATTGCCGAATATGTTCGACAGTTTGACAAAATAATGCGAGGAAAGCCTAAAATGAATGTCAAAAGCCAAAACTTATTGCGATTTATTTTGCGAAATGTCTAATGTTAATGACTGCTGAAATATAAGTAGTTAATATCGGATTCCATGTTACATTGCCGAATTTGATTATAATTGTCGAAAAAACAGTGAGCTATGTCGAATTTAAGATAGTATTGTCGATTTAGACAATGAAATGTCGTTTTCGAAAAGAAAAATATCGAAAGTGAGAACAAAATATCGAATATGTGTTATTTGTGCCGAAATCTCTCGAAATTTATAAAAAAAATTATATATATATATATATATATATGATGAATATTGAATAAAACCACGAAGGGAAAAGAAACGAGTGTTCCTGAGGATGTCATTAGACGAAAGCGCTTGAGCACCCCTTTGTGTTTCTTTTCCCTTCGTGGTTTTATTCATCATAAATATTTTTCACGTGTCACTTTCGTGAAATAATTTTTCATATATATATATATATATATATATCAGAAAACACGCACTCGTTTTGGAAATACAGTAATTGAAATGCTTTGTTAAATCATACCCTGAATATAGTCAGCAGATTGTGTAGAACAGATACAAAAATTGATTAAAAATAAAAAGCTTGCTGACAAAAATGCGTGGGAATTAATAAACGTGTGCATTCTATGAGTATATTTAAATAATTGTGTCTTCACAATACGTAGCCAAATTTAATATTAAGTAAATCTGAAGGACGACATTATAAAATTTATTATTATTATTATTATTATTATTAGTATTATCATTATTGTATAAGTGAATTTTACGGTTCGCACTGTACGTGAACTGTTAAAATGTTTAATCTTCAGACTTTTATTATGATCAGCATATTTATTCAGTAAATCCAAATGCAAGTACTTCTGATTGCATTTGCATAAAAGGAAATTCAGAAGCTTTAAAAATTAGGGGGGCGGGGCGAGTGTAATCTCAATAGTGCGTTTTCTATATATAGTTATAAGAACAACAGTGGAAATTAACAGGAAATAAAAGTGGTTCGTCTTTTAATTCGGAAGAGTTCCCAATGAAAAAGTTGAAACTGGAGAGAAACACGAACTTTAGATTTATGGTTTAAAAAGGGAAGGAAGCATCATGAATTTTGTAAATAAAAAAAAAACATAATTATCGGCGTCATCATAGAGTAGAAATCCCTCGTGATAAATGTTGAGCAAATCACTAAATCACCAATAGAAAAATACCATCAGTATATGTATTTAATGAAATTTTAATAACGACATTTTCAAGTGTGGGTGTTCGACAATATTTAGAACTGGACAAACATTTTAAACAAACAAAAAAAAAAAAGAAGCCTTTTACTTAACTCGTTACACACTCAAACATTCGGCTCAAAAAATATTTTAATTTACACGTACTGTTTACAATTCCTCCCAAAAGCAACGTCATCCATTTACGCGTCTGAACTTATTAAAGGCATCAAAAGCTTTTCGCAAATCGACGAAGAAGCGAACAAACAAAACGTTAAACTTTATTATCAAAACGTGTTCAAAACTCGTTTGTTGGTCTGTATTTATTTGTTTAGTTATTGAGAATGTATTCATTTCTTCCCTACTCAAACTCGTATTTCTCTTTCTCATTATTAATTGCTGGAAATCATAAGTTTAAAGCGGCTTTTGTAATCATGTACAGTTATGGAAATAAATGCGGCGAAAAAATATAAATTTTAGAAAAGTAGTAAAAATTAATAATTACGACTAATTGTTTCTGGAACGTTATTTTCTTCTCGATTTTTTTAAAGTAATGTTTATATATATATATATATAATATATATATATATATATATATATATATATGTTACATGTAATGTGGATAGTTGCCTAATGTTAAGATTAGAGATTTTCACATTACGTGTAACATGTTACCATTACGCGTAACATATATATATATATATATATGAAAATTATTTCACGAAGGTAACACGTGAAAAATATTTATGATGAATAAAACCACGAAGGAAAGGAAACACAAAATGGTGCTCAAGCGCTTTCGTCTAATGACATCCTCAGGAACACTGAAGTACATAAAAAGGTTAAGCCTATATATAGGTTACAGAAAGAAAAAAAGAAAAAATATATATATGCACTAAAATCACAAAATAACACGTGACCTTATTAATAAGCAAACAACGACAGGGAAAAGGAAACACAAAGTCCGAGCGCTTTCGTGATATATTCACATTATCAAGGAGGAACAGAAAATATTTTCTGTTCGTCCTTGATAATGTGAATATATCACGAAAGCGCTCGGACTTTGTGTTTCCTTTTCCCTGTGGTTGGTTGCTTATATATATATATATATAATATATATATATATAGATATATATATAATTAGTGATGTAGGTCACATCCGCATCCGCGGAACATCCGCACATTTTCTCGCATCCGCGTCTGCATCCGCATCCGCACTTTGGACTGCGGATGTCGTGCGGATGTGGACCGTTGAGATAAAACGTCATTAATAAGCGGAAATTATCAAATTCTACTATAATAATAGAACTAGTTCATTGTGCGCAAAAGTGATGCAAGCGACAAGACGAGAGGCTGTTCTTGTATAAAGTTACTCTCTTGCAACCTACTTAGATCCACGTTACAAAGCTAAGTTATTTTCACCTAGTACATTAGAACGAGTTAAATCATCACTTGGCAAAGCAGTTGACGAGCTTCAATCTCTTGAATCTGTCGCTTCGCCACCCACCAAAAGAATAAAAGTTTCAGTGACAGAACCAACACCTTCAACAAGCAAATCTATCACAGAATCTGTCTCTCAGTTTCTTGAGTCAAGCAGCGATGACGAGACCTACGCGATGTCAAAAGATGTAGTAAAAATGATCGAGAGCTATCACCAAGAAAAACGCCTGGCTGCATGTGACAATCCTATTAGTTGGTGGAAAAATACGCAGAATATCTATCCATACTTGAGTAAACTTGCAAGGAAACATTTAGCACGTCCTCCAACAAGCGTACCAAGCGAGAGATTATTTAGCAGTATTTAGCAGTGCTGGATTAATATATGATGAAAAGAGAAACAGACTGGCAGCAGAAAAGGCAGAAAAATTAATGTTCCTTAAGCATAACCTTCCTATAATTAAGTTTGAATATTAAACGATGAACATCTTAGTTTACTTTATTTTAATTACTCATTTATAAATATGCCTAATAAAACTTTAAACTTAATATAAATAGTTATGAAGCTAATTAAAGATCTCTTTCTATAAGGGTGGAGGTTGGGGAAAGAGGTCGGGTAACACAATTATGGTTTCTAATTGTGGCTGAAACTCAACAAAATATAACGAATTTATTTGCAGACGAATTCACTAATTGATGTCTATATTAGTTAGATGCTTGCTATTATTTTATATGTTCAGGGAAAAGTACAGCAATTATTGTACAATTAATCAATTATACTACATTATAGCTACAGCTCTCTCTATATAATAACTTATTATATACGTTAAACACAACAAATCTCGAATATATCCTAAAAAATAACGAAAATGTAGACATCCGCATCTGCATCCGCGGATGTTGAAATTAAACATCCTCATCCGCATCCGCATCCGCGGATGTGAAAAAAATGACATCCGCTACATCACTAATATATATATATATACATATATATATATATATATATATATATATATATATATAATATATATATATATATATATATACTCGTGTGTGTGTGTGTGTGTGTGTGCGCGCTTTGGACGTGTAATTAAAGTCAAAGTTCCAACATTTAGGCTTACCCGTCAGAACAAACCGTCTCTGGTCAATCCACCTTATTCATCCATCAGAAATCACAGTGTTGAACATGATCACCTTCTCCTCAAAAATAAATTTAAAATTCTAACACACGCTAGTAATCCTATAATATACTTAAGGATTCTACAATCATTTTACATCTTCAAAATAAACTGACAATAACTAACAATAATTCGACCTTCAAACTGAATTTGTTCTAACCAATCAACGTCCCCATATCCAAACAACCAACTAAAATAACTATCCTTTCTTATTGTATATTTTTCATTTAATCTCGACTCATATGAACAATGGAGGAAGTCGTTTATTTTTACTTTGTGTATCCGCTTAGTAAGTATTCTTGATAAACTTTACATAAAATAGATATCTAATTTTTCTACTGTCTACTCATCTTTTCATTTTAATTGTAGTTAACTGCTATTTTTAATTTTAATTTTTGAAATTTTTTCGCTCTGTACTTTCAATTATTATTTTTATTCCACTGAAGAAGGCACATGTGTTGCCGAAACGGTTGGATAGCTGACATTAAAAAAAATATATACTGTATATATATATATATATATATATATATATATATATATATCCCTGGGTAACCTACTAACCTAGTAGTTGAGACTCTGGGCTGCTGGTGGGGCGTGGTTCGGATTCCACGTCGAACTGTACAGTAGGTCTAAGATGGAGTGACAAGCTTGACCTTCGTCAGAATGAACAATTCAGGCGCGGAAGCAAACCCAAGGTTACCAAAGTATATATATGCGAGTGTGTGGGTGTGCACATTCAAGCGATTTAATTTTCCATTCATACGGAAAAAAATCTTCAAAATGGTTATCCAGATAACAAGTACAAATACGGATTTGCATACTTATACTTTTATGGATGTAGAACTACACATTTTTGGATAATCCTTTTCATTTATCCGAACTGTGAGGGGAAGTATTAAATATGAAAATGTCCCATTCCACAGTGGAAGCATTTGCCTGTTCTCTAACTTAAAAATGTAGTTGCAATGGAGCAGCTGAGCTTTAACACGCTCGCAAAGTAAAATGCAGATGGAAACGCGAAATGGAACAGGGTTTTTTTTTATGTATATATTTTTTATTTAATTTTTTTTATTCTATCATCATCGTACGATTATTATATTTTGTGTGTAGTTACTTCAAATTTTGAAATGTTACATGCCGTCATTTGTGTGTGTGTATATATATGCTACAACTCAGGATAGTCCCCTGATAAACTTTTATGTTACATACAGACTGTGCATGGAACAAATACTGTAGTTTTTC
The DNA here is from genome assembly GCA_023014485.1 of Bathynomus jamesi. Classification (NCBI taxonomy): domain Eukaryota; kingdom Metazoa; phylum Arthropoda; class Malacostraca; order Isopoda; family Cirolanidae; genus Bathynomus; species Bathynomus jamesi. Next base: position 213,462 of record JAJOZX010007633.1, on the reverse strand, counting down.
TTTTTCATGGTGGAAGCCCAACGTAGCGGTCTGGGAAGCTTTAAATCCTAGACCCTGTCCCAAAGCTGAGTCCTCTTTGCTTAGCAGTTAGTTGGTGAGCGACGATATATTTTGGGACCTCTTTGCTAGTGAACCATTGCCCACCTTGGGCTTCCATCATGAAAAAGAAAAACTATCGTATTTGTCATTTACCATTACTTATTCGGACTATAGTGGATTTAATTTTACCAGAAGAGTTCCTTGCGCCATGCACGGTCTGTGTATAACATATATATATATATATATATATATATATATATATATATATATATATATATACAGTATATACTAGAATGTCTGCTGTGCGTTGCGCACCAAAAATTCCCCGAAACACAACTCAAGGGAAGACTGGGAGGGGCGAGTGCTTTACTAAAGCTTTTCCTGGTTTTCCCTTGATGTGTATACCAAATTTGGTATTTGGTGCACATTATCCATTCGTATAATTTTTTTTATATTTTTTTTTTTTTTTTTTTGTCATGCATTAATTTTAGCCTTTTATTTTATTAGGCCTTGAAAATGGGTAGAGTTGCCCGAAACGTCGGCTGCAGCCAAATATAATGACTTTCTTGCTCTACGTCTTCGTTTTTATCCTAAATGTAAAATTACGTCTCCTTAGGAGGGATCCTATTTCATATGTGTAATATATATATATATATATATATATATATATATATATATACACTTCTAAAGTTTATTTTGTATGCATGTTTTCTCATGTTGGGGTGCTAAGAATGCATGAAATACATTCCCTCCAGAATGGTGCAGTGAGCTCGCTTTTGTTTTCATAAATGGCGGGGATGTGGGTTGTTCATCGAGTTAAATTTAACCAAACTTCACTCCATGAGATCAAAAGCAGAAAATGGAAACCCAATTTTGAGTTAATTTTTTTTTTTTTTAAGTGGAATAAATTATCATTTATCCGCACGAGAAGGACGAAATTGTATGAATAATTTCAGAAGTGCAGAAGTCAGTCGGTTCTTGCAATGGTCACTGTGGGTTCATTGTTTCGCTCTTCATGGGATTAGGTCTTAGATGAAACTCATAGCTCATTTCCTGTATGAATCATTAAACCTAATTTGGTTTTTGTTAATGATGCCCATGATTTTTTTACTTTTGTAGGGGAGGAAAATGGCAAGGGTGAAGGGATGATCAGGAAGTCAGTAACTCTAGCCTTTATCCGAGATGTTTCCACGAACCTCCAACTCATTCTGGGTGGAAAATAAGACGCACACAGAGAGGATGTCACGTAGGGTGGTCCAAAAAATAAAATTTTGTAATTTTTTACCTCCACATGGCTGCTCCTGTTCCTATATCTATCAAACATCTCCATACCAAATTTCAGACTAATTGAATATTTACTGGTCGCTATGAATTTCATTTTACTAATCATTTTCTAGTAGATTGATCTTCTGGGTTAAAAAATTAAAAAACAAGGGCAAATACTAGTTTATTTGTTTGAAAACAGATTAAATCTCAAAGTAAACAGCTTATTTGTTTTTGAAAACAGAATAACTCTTAAAGAAAACATTAATTTTTAAAGAACAAAAATGATATGTTTGATAGAAAATTACATTTATCATTCGTTTATAATATACATCATTACTTGGATTAACGCTTCATCACTGACTCCTTCGAAGACGATGAGTAGTCTTGGCGATGTTTTGCTACTAATCGGAGGAGGGATTGTTTTTGTTCTTCATCCTTCGTCAAAGATGTATCATATGCCTTGATAAGGGCGATACCCCTCTCCGCCGAACCATTGACAACTTTTAGGTTGATCGCTATGCGTCGAAACTCTTGAAAGCAATCATCCTCCGTCCAGGAATTAGGATCTGTCCTCAGGAAGGTATCCTCCGCTGCCTTCCTTCCTTCTTTCTTTAACAGATTGAAAATTCCCAGGGTCCTTTTGGTGACCATTTCATACAAATTCAAATCTTCAATGTTTCATTCAAGCTTCAATCGACGAATAGTAGTGGTATTCTCGTTACGTTGGAGGTTTACGACCATCTTCCGTTTGGTCTCGGCATCGACTCTAGGATCGAAGAATGCAAGGCCGATGAGATGCTTTCCAAGATACCACAGGTGCCGTTGAAGAACTGTGGGTGCTGCTTTGGAAATGGCCTGATTTGGGTACTTTTGCAAGATTTTAAGAAGCAGAATATCGTTGAAAGGACCGTTGATTCCGACGGGGGCCTCGTTCCAAAAACGTGCGTAGACCAAGGCGATAAACAGAGAGAGTTCGGTGATATTCTCCGTCTCACGTGCTGTCAGCTGTAGTTGATGCTTGAACAGATAAATTTTGAGGACGTAGATGGCCTTGGCCATCCAGCGTGCATGGTGAGTTGGTCCTGGAGCGCGGACCTTGACTTCTTTCTCATCACGGCACCCGAGGAAGGTGAGGCAGAGTCGTAGCAATCACGCGATTGTTTAGACTCCAGTGCCTTTGTGAAGTACTGGCTCATTTCCTCTCGGAGCTGGAACATCTTTGGATCACTGAATAGGTTGTTTGAAGCCTTCATGAAGGAATCTTTCTGAAGTGATGGCCATTTTTTCTGAAAACGTTTAAAGAGAGTCATTTCTGGGCCACTTGTGGGTCCAAGCAGTGCGTTGCAGGTGTTTGACAAGACGACTTCAAGGATATGATGTCGACAAGCGATCCAAACAAGTTTCCTCCCTACTGCTTTTTCAATCATGGTACAGGCTCCCGTGTGAAGACCAGTATTAGACTCAGTTGTGTCAAATACGAGATCTTGGATCTCACCGCGAAAATTCCAGTCATCAATCCTCGAAATACAAGCCTTGGCCTGTTCTTCTCCTGTAGCTCGTTGTATTTTTGGCACGGCTAGTTTTTCCATCCCATTTCCCGTAACGATTACCGCGGTTCGTTCAGCTGTTTCCTTTGCGCCGCCGATGTCGGGAAGTAGTTTCCCATCCAAGTGAAGAAGAAGGGGTCCTTCGACAGAAAACGAAGCTTGATCCTCTTTGGCTGCTGCCTGCCTTGCTTGTCTTCTTGAACGACGGATGGAGCTGCGTGAAAGAGTCATTGCAGAAATATCATAGCCCAGGGCTTGAGCGACTGATCCAGCAACGAAGACTGCTCCTCGATCGGGAAGGTTGACGCGATCAAGAGCAGCAACCACATCTGGTGATGTGAAGATATTGTTTCGTTTCGGAGGATGAGAGTGTACATCTGCTCTTCCGGTTGAAGTCGACGGACGATAATTAATTAATCATCGTCTTTAGCGTTGAATTCTTCAGAGGATGAAATGGATGTGCTGGATGATGAAAGAGCAGCAGCTCCAGCCTGGAATGCAGCCTCTCTTTCTTTGTACCTTAGAGCAGTGGTTCCCAAACTTTACTAACTGTCGGAACCCTTACAGACTTGTTTTTATTTTGCGGAACCCCAACTCCATATATATATATATATATATATATATAGGCGCCTCGGTGGTGTAGTGGTTAGCGTCGCTGACTACGAAACCATCGGCCCCAGGTTCGAGAACCGACGGCAGCCGGCGCGCAGCAAAACCCAGTTGTTCATCCTTCCACACAATAAAGAAAGTGGTTGGTAGATAAATGGGTACCCTAGGTGGCCTAGTGGTTAAGACGCTGGGCTGCTGATGGGGCGTGGTTCGGATTCCACGTTAAACTGTAGGTCTAAGGTGGGGTGAAAAGCTTGACCTTCGTCAGAATGAACAATTCGGGCGGAAGCTAACCAAAGGTTAACCAAAGGTTATTAGACTAGAAAAATCGGTTACAGATTTTAGTGATGAACACAATACAAATTTTTACACTGAAAACACTTAAGTAAATAAAGCCTATCAGAAATTAACTTCACACTGCACCACGCCAACGGCTATACATAGTTATACTGATTGGTTCACAATTAATTACGAAACAAGTGCACATCAAATCAACTGGCAACTTAGAAAATTTTAATTTTAGCGAAAACATATTGCTCAAAATTAATTACAGTTAAATTCTCACGAGTAAAATATATATATTAAAATTTTTCATAAATAATATGACAAATTTTAAATACTATGACAGAATTTATATGATATTTATTTTAAAACTACTAATAGAACCAGTCTTTTATAAAATCGCTAAAATTAAAATCTGCCAAATTACACTTTTGCAGTAGCCGAGTAGCGAAAATTTATTTACATATACTTAGCAGATTTTAATTTTAGCGAAAAATATTTAGTGATCCCAAATCCACGATGGTGCCATTTCAAGTCAGAATAAAAATATAAAATATTATTTAACAAAAAGCCACAAGGTAAAATTATGTATAAATATTAGGACCTTAATTAGACCTTAATATGAAGACCTGATTAGACTGATTAGAAAATGTGTCACGGAACTCTTGTTAATTAAGCCTCCGTGGAACCCCAGGGTTCCGCGGAACACAGTTTGGGAACCACTGCGGCTTAGAGCTTTGTCAGCATCTTTCTCCTGTCTACATCTCTTGCGGTATTCCTTAGCAAAATTAATCTTGTCAGGGCCTGCCATACTGCAGGAAAAAAACGTCTCGTTGCATCATCAGGAATTGGCAGTCTTCTTCATTGTCTATCACCTTCAAGGCGTCCTTTGAGGCAACGTCGAAAAGCTCTGAGAGAGTCTCTTGGAACATGCTCTCTTTCACTCTGCACCTTTGTGGCTGCGTCTTGCGGTTTTTCTTCAACGCAAGGAACTCTTCGTACAGCTTTGACAGCTTCCTAACGCAGGAATCGACTCGCTGTGCAGGAATCCTTGCTCTCTGCCATACTTGTAGGGCCTCTTTGCAGGCCAAGTTGTAGCTCTCTTTCAAGGTCTTGGACTGGTCATGGTGGTGAAAGTGAACCAAACGAAGCACATCACCACATGTGGGTAGCCTTGCAGTTGATAACTCGTTGCTGGTCTTTCCTAGAACCCACGTTTCTGCACATGAGCGAGTACTTCTAGCCATAACCTAAAAAATGAGAGAAAATAATGCATTAACCGTTTAGCGCTAACCAAAGCACAATTATATGTGTTAAAGTAAAAAATTGCAGTCAAAATAAATAAAGTAAAAAAAATTGGTTACGGTGGTTAGTGGTTGATGGGTAGGAAGATAGCCAAATTTAAAAAAATATATTTAAGAATAAGTAAATAATAAACTTCAAGAGACATGATATATACCTTACAATTTTAATCATTTAATTTAATAGCAACATCTTACCGGTTATAAATTTGCATATAAAGAGCATAATTATATATAAATATATATATATATATACTGAATAAATATAATATATATGAATTAATAATTATATATATGAATTAATAATTAATATATATGAATTAATACTTACATGAGATATTATTCCTAAGCTCTTGAAGTTTGAACGAACTTAAAACCGTCCTCCGACAAGTTTAAACTTGAAATGATGCATGCGCAAATGATTTGTCTGATTCACAAACAGCATTATACAAGAAATCGAACAATTGCATCATCCTCTGAAAGGTGGGCGGAGTCAATGTGGCGTGACTGCCGCGTCCTCTAAAAATGAAGCGGGTAGAAAATGATTAGCTAATTAATTAATTGAAAATGTGAAAATCATAGCGACCTCTTATTATGTACTGAATCGACAGATATTTTGCACAAAATCACTTCACATCTAAAGGAATAAGAGCAGCCATGTGGAGAGCATTTCCAATTATTTTGAAATTTTAGCCCAAATTTTGAACCACCCTAGACTATACACAGATTATCCAAAACCCCACTTTTCCATTCTTCATAAACACAACTACACAACTACACACACACACACACACAGATGACTATGATCAGTATATACACACACACACACACACACACACACACACACCTTGGTTAACCTTGGTTTTGCTTCCTCCCGAATTGTTCATTCTGGCGAAGGTCAAACTTGTCACTCCACCT
>JAJOZX010007633.1:152500-202500 GCA_023014485.1 Bathynomus jamesi | reverse complement strand
GATGGGCGACTGTTTTTCTCGAAATGCGTTTCTAGATAGATAGATAGGTGGATAAATAGAGAGAGAGAGAGAGAGAGAGAGAGAGAGAGAGAGAGAGAGAGATGTAAATATCACCCTGAAAAATTTAATACTAAATTGAAGTAAATTTCTGTTAAAATTCAGGAGGACTAAGATTTCATACTGATTCTCATATTAACCGTTTAATCGGTATTATAAAGACCTTTGCAAAACTTAGCAAAAGTTTTTACTCTTCCAGAATTTTAGCAAGATGTAAAAATGTAAAGATGTTTGTAGGCGTAGGAAGATTTCATCAAAATAGAATCTATTACATTTTTAAAATTCTGAACTTACTAGTATATAATAATATTGTAAACATATTTAATGAAGTAATGTAGAGGGATTTTGCCAAAACTGAATGTACATCTCAAAAAAATTATTGGAACAGGTGATTTTACGGTTAGGGGGGGGGGGCTGTGCTAAAAGATTTGAAATTGAGTGTCATGTGTCGAAGATATTTTTGGGTCGCAAAGATGACAATTACTGCAGGCGAAGCATATGATATTAGTAACGTTTACTTCTAATCGCGAGAGAGGATACTCAGACTTTGGTTAAAGTGGGAGGTAGCTCAAAACCTTGGGCATGAAAATAATCCAGGACTTAACATAAATTTCCGCCAAACAAATATTCAACGAAACGCGAAATATCTATAGTTCGGTCATCAGATGATTAAACAATGAATCCAAAGAGCCTTTCCTCCTCATGTGAAATACAATTCACGATCTAAGTTTGTCAGTCTGCCAATGTGCTGGGTTTGGAGGATTACAGCCGCCAGCTAGTGTAAAGCGAAAATTAATATGGGATAAGGAGACGATATAAGGATCTATGGCACTTTAACGGCCTGTTCTGTTTGGACAAGTCTCGTCTTAAAAGCGATGAACAAAAGTTGATTTTGTATTTCAGGAATCAGGAATGCTCTGTTTTTTTTTTTTTTTACATTTAAAACGATGGCTTGGCTAACAATCTAGGATACTGGAAATACTGACCTGGTATTCATTGAGAAATGTCTTTATTTTGCTACTATAAAACTGGTCTTGAGAATCATCTCCTGCCATAGTTCCAGCAATGTTTATTGAAATTAAACGCACATATGATGCAAAAGGATTATGCCACATGTTACAACTCCCTAAATTACGACTCAACAGAATAAATAAAAAGGGCTGCGGCTTCTTCCTTGGTTGTGTCGAAGGCCTGATATGTACCCTACTGAGCATATTTGCAAATGGAAACACCTTGGGAGCACCTTCATCATCAGCCGGAAAAACGAAGACCTTCCCGGAATGGTACAACACCAAACGAAACGCAACTAAATTTTGTCAAAAGATGTATCCAAGCATCTCATGAAGTCCGTGAAAAAGTATTTAATATTAACCCTAAAAGGACGACGCTACATATTGGTAACCTTTCAAATACTCGCATTCATAACTTAACCCCACAAACAATTCCGGCGTTAAAGGGTTAACTGAGTTTTCCCTTTTTTTTTTAATTGGGGTTGTTTAACCTCCTTCGCAACATCTAAGGTCATATGACGGAGGGGACCTACAGCTTTACGTGGGATCCGAACCACGGGTCGCTACATAATCTGGGCGCGGAGGACGGTCTCCCATCCAACTACTACCCAGACCCAATGTCGCTTAATTTCGCTGATCATCGGGAAGCGGTGTTACGACATCGGCCACGACGTAGCCGGAGTTTTTCCTCTTGTGGCTCCATCTTAAGAGTAAAATATTTACCAAAATAAAATTTACTGTTATAAATTTTGTTCCAGCAGGGATCGGCATATCGCAGTTTGGTAATTCCTGTTCTTAAAAATAACTACAAATACCACTTCCTTCTCAATTGAAAGTCTTAGAATCGATGTAAATTCCAGATCAAACCAAAAATAATCGAGTTCTATTCTAATTCCAATTCCAATTCTAAAAATACTTCGACTCCATTCGTGACAGAAAAATAATAATTGATTCCGATTTAAATTGTATAACGAGAATACAATTTGATTCTGAACACATTTTAAATTTTGATAATGAATTAAAATGAGAGTTGATGAAACAATTTTTAATGAATAAAAATTGTGGAGGACAGAAAAGAAAGTCTTAATTGATCTTTATATCTACTTTTCTTTAAATAATTTATTTTCTTTTAAAAAAAACAAAAATATTTCGAGGAAATAATAAATTAAGAAAAAATATGAGACTCAAAATTTCCATTTTAAGATCCATATAATAAGATATCGACAATGGCTATCTATCTTACTCTATCTATTTAAGTTTTCTTCGGTGTTATACAATTCAGATACGAACTTTTACATCTCGTATCTCACTTTATTTTTCTCCTATAACCTTTTGCTCTATTTTTATTCTTAAATCAGATAAGTATTCCTTCATTTACGCTTTTATCTAGTTAAACTTTGGCTATATTTTCTACGTGGTACGTAAAGGATGGTGGTAAATTCGTAGAATAAACCAAGAATGAGATTCACAGTGATCAGTAAATTGTACGAGCCAATATTGGTCAGAGACAAGAATTTTTGGCCAAAAATTTGAGAGTTAAAATTAAATTTTCCGAATCTTAATCCATTAAAAAAAAAAAAAAAAAAAATTCCTCTCAAAATCCACGAAAAAATTGCAAAATTTGGTTCAGATTCCGCCTAAAAATGTGAAAATAAAATAAAAATTTCAATCCAATTCCATCGGCATAAAATTTTCAACTATCGATTTACAAGAAATTAAAGTCTCCTTCCCATCCCACCCTCTCTGACTTAATTATGCCTGAAATTAGAAGCTCTTCCAAAGATGTTTTTTTTCTGTCCTATCTGGGCTCACGTTTAGTAAGGCGTACGGTCGTGATGGGCTCCCTCCTGTCGTTCTCAAGAACTGTGCTGCTGCGCTGACACCCTGCCTAGACAAACTCTTTCGTCTTTGCCTTTCATCTGGTACTTTTCCTTCTTACTGGAAGTTCGCTTTCATTCAGCCTGTTCCAAAGAAGGGGGACCACTCTCAACCCTCCAACTATCATCTAATTGCTTTGATTTCTTGCCTTTCTAAAGTTTTTGAATCTATCTTTAATAGGATGATTCAGTATGGGTTCCGCAAGGGACGCTCTATTGGCGATCTTCTTGCATATCTCCTTGACTCCTGGACATCCTCCTTTCGTGATTTCGGTGACACCTTTGCTATTGCGCTAAACACATCAAAAGCTTTTGATAGATTTTAGCACAAATTTTTAATTTCCAAACTGCCCTACTTCGGTTTCAACCTTCTATCTGTACCTTCATCTCTGATTTCCTTTCCGACCGATCTATAGCTGCGGTTGTAGGTGGTCACTGTTCTTTTCCTAATGCTACTATGATAATAGTGGTGTTCCTTAGAGCTCTGTCCTGTCACCCAATCTCTTAATTTTATCTATTAATGATCTTTTAAGTCGCAGTTTCTGTCACATCCACTCCTTTGCCAATAATTCCACTCTTCACTTCTCCACCTGCTTCACAAAACGCCCCTCCCAACAGTCACTCCATGCTTCGCGAGAAACGGCTAGGATGCATCTGACCTCTAATCTTTCAACTATTTCTCCGCAGTTTCTTTACCCCACTCAGTTGCTGTCTCTGTATAGGGGTCTTGTCTGCCTCTATATGGAGTACACTTCTCATGTGTGGGGTGGCTTAACCCACACATTTCTACTTAACCGGGTGGAATCAAATGCTTTTCGTCTCATCACTTCCCCGCCTCTTACTGACTGTCTTCAATCTCTCTCTCTCTTCGCCGCAATGTTGCCTCACTCTCTCTTTACTATCCCCATTATAACGGACACTGTTCTTCTGAACTCTCTAACTGCATGCCTCCTCCTTTAAGGAGAGCACGCAGTACCAGACTTTCTATACATTCTCATTCCTTTTCTGTTCAGCTCTCCAACGCAAGGGTTAATCGGTATTCTGAATTTTTCATCTACTGAACCGGTCATCTCTGGAACAATCTTCTTCAATCCCTCTTTTTCCCTGCCTATGACCTCCAATCGTTCAAACGCAGTGTCTGGGCATCTCGAATACTATGGACCTCGATTTCGGCTCTCTTCTTCCTTCTCCGAGAGGAGAGGCTTTTTTGCGGGAGTTCGCCATTGGTCCTTCTTTCCTGCATAATACACACACACACACACACACACATATATATATACATTTTAACTGCAAACAACGCATAATATAATTAATGTAAAGAACGACGCTTGTGTAGAAGAGCGTTCCGCACAGGATGGAGGGAGAACGAACAAATGAAAAATGAGGTACCTCCCAGGAATCGAACCCGGGATCATCCAATTGCCGGTCGGATATGCTATCCACTACACCAAGGACCTCGATCAATCAGAAGTCGTAGTTCTCCTACATACGAGCGGAATCAAATGCCCTGAGGGGGCACCTTCGCATGCCGTACATATGTACATTTTAACTGCAAACAACACATAGTATAATTAACGTAAAGAACGACGCTTGTGTAGAAGAGCGTTCCGCACAAGATGTAGGAGAATTATGACTTCTGATTGATCGAGGTCCTTGGTGTAGTGGATAGCATATCTGACCGGCAATTGGATAATCCCGGGTTCGATTCCTGGGAGGTACCTCATTTTTCATTTGTTCGTTCTCCCTCCTCATCTTGTGCGGAACGCTCTTCTACACAAGCGTCGTTCTTTACATATATATATATATATATATATATATATGTTAAACACAAACCGTGCATGGTTTAACATATAATGTTCTCAGGGAACCATTCTGAGTTTTGTGTATAATATATATATATATATATATGTGTGTGTGTGTGTGTGGTGTGTGTGTGTGTATATGTCTATCGACAGGGGAGAGAGAGAGAGAGAGAGAGAAATGAAAGGTGTAAAAATAATGCTCGATAAAAAAATTTAACTTCAGTTGCATTTTAATGCTGCTTCCTATTTATTTATTTACTCTTTGTTTTTCATCTTTTCATAGAAAACGGTCATGTTTTATAAATTTACAAGAAAACATTTTATTTATTTACTATAAAATTCACTTCCGTATTTGTTGTTTACAGCGCACCCGTCTATCGTTCGTCAGACGCAGAGCAGAAGAGTTGAAATATGCATAAAGAAGATTATGAAATGCGTTTCATATCGCTTTTTACAAAAATCGCAGGAATATGATCGCGGTGTGTCATTGAGACACGCAAGATGTCTTGTTCATTGTTCATAGACCGTGCCACCGACCTGTTCAGTGTACGGTGAAACGTTTGTATTATAAATTGGAGGGAAGAAACCCCTTTTCCACAGTGACAGGAATATTTAGCGATTGTTTTTTGTTTTTCTTTTGTGATTTTATTAAGGGAAGGAAAAATGGTAGGAAATGACTGCGTGCCTTCATAATTTTTAATAATAAACTTTGGTGGTTGAGAATACGCAACAACTATCATAACAGAATGGGACATAATTCATTACTATACCTTTATTAAAAATTCAGAATTCAGCTATTAGAATTAGATGTGACTGAAAAGAGTACTACGTAATATTTCCCCATTTCAACTGTTTTATAAAGTAATACTAAATAATAAATTATTGGCTTCTCGGTCAGACTTTATTTTCAGTCAGATCTGGGAAGGATCTGTTATTATCGACACGAACTGCGTTCAACAAACCAATTCCGGTAATGCTTGTTGTACCTACAATAACGCACTAAATTTATCTATACCACGTACTTACATATGAAATCATAATTTAACATAATTGTTAATATGGCATAAACATAAACATAAGTCGTTAATAAGGCTAATATGACTGCAATTTTAACATCAATAATTAACAACAATAATATACAATTCGAGCATTGTATTTCTATCATTAACACTGCAGAAACATAAATATGGTAAATGCAAAAAAACTTCACTTTTCTACGTGAAGGTCAAATTATGATAATAAAAACCCACTCTAATAGAGAGAGTTCATCTCCACAACAGTTTCGATGCCCACTGGCATCCTCTTCGGGTGGGCATCGAAACTGTTGTGGAAATAAACTCTGTCTATTAGAGTGAGTTTTTATTATCATAATAAATACGTTATATAGCCTAGACGGCTATGCCTACAATGCTAATTTGTGGCTTTGCACTTCAACAAAAATATATTATATTATAGTGTAATTTATAAGAACACGACACCTTTTATATACTTCTAAATAATTTTTAGTAAAAAAAAATATCAACAGCAAATGGTGTGCCACTGAATTGAAAATAATAACCGAAATTAAAATGCACTAAAACAAAATGGTCGATTCAGGGAGATCAAATGACTGGCTTTCAGTCCGAGTTAATCATCAAAAATACCAGTCATATTACACATGCGCAACATCATACAAGGCATATTATAGGCACTATTCGAGTTGTACAACGCAACGTGATTCGTGCTATTATAAATTTGTCATCATAGTCTTTAAGTTTGTATTTTCTAGATACAGTAGTAAATTAACGTAAAACTATTTGAAATAATGTTTTTAGAATACTTTGTAAAACCCGGAAAATCCCGGATTTGCTGCGCTTGTCTCGGGATTTAAGGTCATCATTTTCCGTCCCGGATCCCGGGATCCCGGTTGAGAAACCCTACTCTGAACCTATGCCAATTTTCCCACTTACGTCTCCTATCACAAACATTTTGTAACATTCAGGCACCCTTCTGATTACATTATCAAGTTCTCGCCAAAAACTTTCTTTCTCACCCTTACACTTGTCATCACACGACGCATATCCACCACTACCGCCACATTCATTCTCACAAACTTAAATTTCACACAGAGAATCCGGGAACTGACACAAGAGAAGTGTCTCATTGCTTCATGCCATACATCATTCATCAACAGGCTTACAATTTCTTTTCCTTTCACCCTCTCGCTCACACCCGCCCTCACACACTTAACACCCTTCCCCATTCACACTCTCCACCTCCTTTCAGCTTTGTTTCATACATTCTTAAAACGTCAAAACTTCTATGAACACCCGCACCACTTCTACTCTTTTTTTCCCCTCCATTTATTCCCCTTATATTCCACACACACACACACACACACACGCACACACACACACACATACACACACACGCGCGCGCGCGTACTTGCCTACAGTTACGTGGTCGGCCCAGGCAGGCGCGGCGCCCACGTCCGAGTCTATTCTTGTCTTTATGGGGAGAAGGAAAGAAGGATGGGTCCCCAACCTAATACTTCCCCAACTGTAAGCGACGTTAGCTGTACCTTTCGGCGAGCAGCGAGGTCGCCACATCCTTTCGCCATAATAAAATATACAAAACTATATTTTGAGAATAAGTCTAAAACGGCCTCGAAAAAGCTAAACGTTAAAATATAAATAAATATAAGAAAATTGTTAGGCGAAGTAAATACTCATGGGTGAAATAGATATAGCTAAATTCACAATATATATGCAAGAAAGATTGCATATTTGCAATTGTTGAGAGCGAGGAAATACATGAATATAATATTAAAATGAGATGATATATATGTTTATATTTTCTGCCACATTTGTATGGACGCAATATATGAAGTTGAAGAAGTTTCAAGTTAAATACGAAATCATAAAATGCTTACATGAAGGACAGATAAATGGGTACACACACACACACACACACACACACACACACACACACACACACACACTGTATGTGTGTAAATATGAGTAAATTGGGCACGTCAGTTTTCTGCTCTTGTCCCCGGTCTGAAAATTATTCTGGTTTTCATTGTACTGTGTATATATATATATATACAGAGAGAGAGAGAGAGAGAGAGAGAGAGAGAGAGAGAGAGTGTTTTATGGTATGAGCAGCAAAATTTTACTTTATGTTATAAGTGACGAACGTGAATTTAAACAGACGTGCGTATTTGCATTACATTTTATTCAGAAAAGAGCCAAGAAGTTAAAGTCATTCAGTGCACTTGTCATATTTTTATACAGTGAATAGAATTTTATGATTATCTGTCTCATTTCCAAACGCTGCTGAAATTCGGAGGAGAAAAAAACCTCTTCAGTTATTTTTGGACTAACATCACGTTACGAATTTGTACTTGAAAATATATAAAATGTTACGATTGTTGTAGGGTCAAAATCTTTTTGAATATATTTTTTTAATATTTAATTTTTTTACGTCATTAAATTGGAGAAAATAAATTAACAAATATTTAATTTTAAATTTTTAAAAAACAAAAATGTTTAAAAAAAAAATATATATTTCATCTGTATTTTCTCCTTTAAAATAACATGGAAGTTTGTTTCTGATACCACGCACGCACGCGCGCGCGCGCGCACACACACACACACACACACACACACACACACACACACACACGATAATATAGAATTTAATACGGAAATTTCAGCTCTTGAGATATGGTAGAAATGAGGAGCTAAAACAGACAGCTCCAGATAGACAAGAAATTCAGAGAAGCAAGAAAACGCTAGATTTGGGGGTTATAATGACTGACGATGCGAAATTTGAGACGAAAAAAATCAGATAACGATAAACAAAGCAAAAAAGGAGTCGCAGGACAGGTACAGCGGCAGGAGAGGTACAGCGGCAACTTCTCCTGCAGGTTATTTAGGTTTTTCCAACAAGACGGAGCGCCATGTCACCGCACCAAAGCCGTGTTTGAATGGCTCCGAAATTCACGTTTTTAGCTGATCGGGCCTTGGCCGGGAAACTCGCCCGATTTAAACCCGATAGAGAACTGCTGGCGAAGCGTCAAAGAAAAAGTTATCTGTCACAATCCCACATCATTGAATGATTTACTTGAAGCCATAAAGAAGGTGTGGGCGCAGGAAATTACGCCGGAGTATTGCGAAATACTGGTAAATTCCATGCTACGACATGTCGCCGAAGTGCTGAAAAAAAGGGTGAATGTATGAAATACTGACCGCAATTTATTAGTATGTTTTGTATGTTTGAGTAGTTTCTAAATACATCTTTTCTACTATTTACAGTAGTTTTGGTATTTTACTTTTACGTTAACACAATTTTTTTTTAAATTGATGGGGTGATGCGTGACTTATGGCCACCACTATATATATATATACAGGGTGGGCGGAAAGTAGCTCCCTATTTTGGATTGGTAAAAAAATACGTATATTATCCATTTATTTCAGAAGAAATAATATGAAAAGGTAGGCATACATGGTAGGTTTTCTCTAAAATTCAATGTGGGCTCCAACTCTTTCCACCAGCTTCTGGAGCCGCCCAGGAATGGCGTCCACTGACTTTAGCAGGAACTTCGGCGGGATGGAGGACATGACTTCCCGAATTCGGTCCTCCAGTTCTTCCAATGTCCTCAGTTTGGTGCGGTAGACTTCCCTTTACCCACCCCCAAAGAAAGAAGTCGCATGGTGTCAAGTCGGGGCTCCTGGCTGGCCATTCGCTCTTGTTGTCCGTGAGTGGCTGGATGCCCACTTCCCTGGGCGTTGGATGGGTCGTCGTGGTCCACATCAATGGCCAGCCAGGAGCCCCGACTTGACACCGTGCGACTTCTTTCTTTAGGGGTGGGTAAAGGAAGAAGTCTACCGCACCAAACCGAGGACATTGGATGAACTGGAGGACCGAATTCGGGAAGTCATGTCCTCCATCCCGCCGGAGTTCCTGCTAAAGTCAGTGGACGCCATTCCTGGGCGGCTCCAGAAGCTGGTGGAAAGAGTTGGAGCCCACATTGAATTTTAGAGAAAACCTACCATGTATGCCTACCTTTTCATATTATTTCTTCTGAAATAAATGGATAATATACGTATTTTTTTACCAATCCAAAATAGGGAGCTACTTTCCGCCCACCCTGTATATATATATATATATATATATATATATATATATATAAAGGGTGTGCCAGAAGTCATCCCCATCTGAAGTAGCTGTAACCTTAATTTAATTATTGTTTTTTTTTTTCCCCGATTGTAGAAGATCAACCCCAATAATTTGAAGATGGAACACTACACACCACAACATAATTGTAACATAAATCTAAATAAAATAAATTATTTCCACTTTCTACAGTATTTGTTATTTTATTGGTTCAAAAGTTATAAGCAAAACAAATGGGGTGATGACTTTTGGAACACCCTATATATATAATATACTGTCAGAATTAAGTACATTAAAATTTAATGGAGTTATACCTAAATTCTTCACAAATCAAATTTCATTAGCTTTTAAAGTAAACCTAATCTAGTCTAATTCAACCGCACTTACAGAGGTATTGTCGATTATACGCCTTTCGTGAAAATGGGTAAGGTGCTTAAAACATGTAAAACAATTACAGTCGACTGAGCACTGAAAGCCTCAAAAGTTTACAGATGTAAATGTACTAACCACAGCGTATATAAACGAAATACACAAGGATTACATATACTCGTATATAGTGATTCACTCGCTGCTAGCCCGAGAGTATCGTTAATACGATACTCTGGGTCTACCAGCGAGTGAATCACTTTGTAGAATCTGTATTGTCTGGAATCAAGAAGAATATCTGGTTACAATAACCAACATTTTTGGTTAATTATTTGCTAGCCAATTCAGCCGTCCGATGTATCCACTGACTATGATTATTTTTCTAAACCTAAATGATTAGTTCAACTTTCGCATGGTTGGATTGACCATTTAAATTAGTTACCAAATAGTATTTTAAGTGTTGTGATTGTGAGGAAGTTGTGTTTTCGGTGTTGGCCGAATACCTTTGTACGACAAATGCTTTTATTTGTGAATAATTTCATTTTATTCCTTGAACGACTTTTAGCAAAGGTCGACTTTCAAAAAAG
Organism: Bathynomus jamesi; assembly: GCA_023014485.1. Lineage (NCBI taxonomy): Eukaryota > Metazoa > Arthropoda > Malacostraca > Isopoda > Cirolanidae > Bathynomus > Bathynomus jamesi. Next base: position 191,641 of record JAJOZX010007633.1, on the reverse strand, counting down.
TATAAAAACTTTGTATTCATTCCTTGAACGACTTTTAAAAAAGGTCGACTTTCATAAAAGTATAAAAAACTTTGTATTCATTCCTTGAACGACTTTTAAAAAAGGTCGACTTTCAAAAAAGTGTAAAACCTTTGTATTCATTCCTTGAACGACTTTTAAAAAAGGTCGACTTTCAAAAAAGTGTAAAAACTTTGTATTCATTCCTTGAATGACTTTCAAAAAAGGTCGACTTTCAAAAAAGTATAAAAACTTTGTATTCATTCCTTGAACGACTTTTAAAAAAAGGTCGACTTTCAAAATAGTATAAAAACTTTGTATTCATTCCTTGAACGACTTTTAAAAAAGGTCGACTTTCATAAAAGTATAAAAAACTTTGTATTCATTCCTTGAACGACTTTTAAAAAAAGATCGACTTTCAAAATAGTATAAAAACTTTGTATTCATTCCTTGAACGACTTTTAAAAAAGGTCGACTTTAAAAAAAGTATAAAAACTTTGTATTCATTCCTTGAACGACTTTTAAAAAAGGTCAACTTTCAAAAAAGTATAAAAACTTTGTATTCATTCCTTGAACGACTTTTAAAAAAGGTCGACTTTCAAAAAAGTATAAAAACTTTGTATTCACTCCTTGAACGACTTTTAGAAAAGGTCGACTTTCAAAAAAGTATAAAAACTTTGTATAAAGGAGAATAGAGAATATACGCGGTGGAACTTCTTGTTTTTTATGTATCTTGATTACTATAACTAAAAATAATTTTCATTAGTTAGATGTACTGGAATATTCTTGTTATTATTACTTTAATAAGTAAGTTCCTCACAAGCAATAGTTCTTTACGAAAAGCTTGATAAATTATATATTTGTTGCTGAAATTATGAAGTACTTTCCACAAACATCTTTCAGACTACGTATTTAACATCTGTTTTCGCACATCCAATAAGCATTTTCACCTTGTATTTTATGACGGCTCATAAATATACTTGTTGTAACCACTTTGAAATGAAAATTTACGAGTTCTACGTAAATACACTTTTTCAATTTTGAAAACCCTGAAACTAAGTTGAAAAGAGTTCGAAAACCACCACACACACACACACCAACACACACACACACAGAGAGAGAGAGAGAGAGAGAGAGAGAGAGAGAGAGAGAGAGAGAGAGAGAGAGAGAGATTTTTTATTACACGAGCTCTAAATTCTATCACCCTGTATTACGGTTTGTCGGCAGAGTAGGTATGAATCGTTCTTACGAATATTTATTAATAATAAGAATTGTAAAAAATTTCGCATAATCATTTTGAAACTTTGGAAAGAATAATTTCGATGTAACATCTCACAGAGCTAATTTGTATGTATATTTCATTATAAAATGTTTCTTTTAATAAAGTAACTAAAATTTTAATTGTCGTACTTCTATCCAATTATATATGAAATATTTATTTATATTTTTGAGGGGTACATGACTCGTCATTTTGTCTATTTTGTTCTCTTTATAATGCTAAATAATTGTACCGTAAAACGTGGTGACTTCGGACACGGGGTGACTTCGAACAAAATCTGAGTAAAAGGTTTTATTATTAACAAGTTCCTAAATGAAATAATAAGAATAGGAAATACCAGACAAATGTTCTGATTCAAAAGAGTTTTGTTTATTTATCTATTTACGAGCTAAATATTTAATAGTAACACTCTTTTTATTCAGATTTGTCCGAAGTCACCCCCTGTTTACGGTATGCATAATGTGCCGAGAGATAGAAAATGCATACTATTTTGGATTAATCTAATGAAAACACTTGATTTAAAGTTAACTTGTAATGTAAGATTGATTTTATCAAAACAACTTGGTTTGCAGTTAACTTAAAACTATAATTTTCAGATGAATGCTGAATTCTGAAAAATTCTAATTTGATATTTAAAATTTGTTGGAAAACAAGAGTGACATAATTCGAACATCGTGTAAGTCGGGATAACGACATTTATTATGGTTAGATTAAGTTAGGGTAGCATAGGTTAGGCTTAGTTTGGTTAGGTTAGGTTAGGTAAGCATAGGTTAGTTTAGGTTAGCATAAGTTAAGATTAGTTAGATTAGATTAGCATAGGATAGGCTGAGTTAAAGTCATATATCAGTTATGTTGGTAAAATACCCCGACGGACTGTTTATAGGTCCCATAAAACTCTGCACTCGATCAGTCTGTAGAAGTGGTCATAAAACACCTCATTATAGGCCTTTAGTTTTATTGCAACAACTCCATGGATTCATCATGGTAATACACTTCTCAAGTGCGTATCGAATGGCATCACCGAGAGACCACAAAAGGTCATCCCTACGAAGGCGATTCTTGCCAATACAGGCCATTTTCAATGAGCTTCAAATGTCCTTAGACACCTCTTCGTAAACACTTCCAAAAGTAAGTTTGTTACGATTTGCTGAATACACCTTCGAGTCCTCGTTACCAGCAGAAATCTATATTGAAGAAAGTCTTCTAGGTACCAATGTCAGATTACAACGAGAAATGGTCTTTTCATTAATGAGCGTTACATTCAGACTAACGACAAAAAAGGTTCCTTGTAACCACAGAGGACCCAAATGGACCTCTTCGGATACCAAGGCCACCTTAATTTCGTAACTTTTGAAACGTTAACGTAACGTTCAAAAAAGCCTTCAGACCAAAGGAACTTCTGGCTCAAATAAAAGCAGAGAGAAAAGATGACAATTAATTATGAAACGAAATTGCTCAAATCTCACTTCCTCAAGAATTAACGGTTAAAGTATTACACAGTCTTCCTCCAGTTGTCTTGCGGAACACATCTTTCGGTTATAAGTACTATTATAGAAATTCTACGCACGCTTCTAAACATTCCATTTTCTTTTCGTTTGTAAATAGAACTCATATTTTGTGTCATTTTTCGAGCTAGCAATTTGAACAAACAGTTAAATATTATTGTACAATTCAATGCAATTTAAGTGATTTATATTCTGTTTGTTGTATATGACATTGTACATTTATAGTGACAATTAATTCTTACATATCAAGCCTTTTGTAACAACACTGATTTATAATTAATTGTATTTCTCTTTTGTATGTGCCGTACTTTATTAATCATTGTGATAATTTAAGTTTATAAATTAAAGGAAAAAGTAGTGTAGCTCTAGCTTTTTCCTTGTTGATTGGTACTTTGAATTATCTGGTAAACCACTTGCAAACTAATTAACTATTTTGCTAATTATTTCGTCAACTTATCAAAATTATAAATAACCAAAGCCTATTAACTTCATTACAGATTGATAACCTATACAAATTAGGCTATATAAACTTACCTCAATTAAAATGCCTCAATAAACTGGTAACTAGGTTGATAATATAAAATGGTGCCTATATTCTAGGCACTCTATAAGCGTATGCTAATTTCGGCATGTGTATAAATTCCACGTAAAGGGTGGGCAAAAAGTCTGGGCACCTCATCAAAATATTTACATATCTAATTTTTACATATCTGATATTTACGTATCTATTTTTTCGCATTTTAGTAATTTTTTGTTAAATTAAAAATTAAATTAAAGTTAAAAATGTCGGTATGCAATAAATTCTTTCATGTACACTATCTTATTTTGAGGGAGTGACCAGACTTTTTGCCCACCCTGTAGGCCCTGATGGCGCCTCTGTGCAACCGAACATAAACTGCGGGTTATATTCTGTACCCTCATAACGACATCTGTAGTTCAAGAATGACGTAAGTCTCTTTGCATAATTAATAACATCAAAAACTTCCTTCAAATAAGGGTACTTGAATCTGACCTATTAAAAAAACATTCGCCTTACTTGGACGTTGCCCTGGAGTAAATACAAGTTAAACTAATTTCATATAATATTAAATTACATCTAAACTTCACAAAAAAAAAAAATTACGTCTGAACTTCACAAAAAAAATTAAAATAAGAATTTACGTCTGAACTTCACCAAAAAGAATTTACAGCTGAACTTCACCAAAAAGAATGTATGTAACACGACTTATTTCCCACTCTGCTTATATTTTACAGTTAAAATATGCATTACAACGTAAATATAGAATTCGAAATGTAAACTGTAATATAAATATTATTCAACTAACTTTTGCAGCAAAAACTTTAATATAATTTTTTAATGAAAAATCCTTCCTTATTTAATGAAGTTATTTACATTGAAATTAAATGGAAAATATTTGCATAAGAAATGAGATGAAAGGAGGAAAAAAAATTGCTAAAAAACAAAATCGGATATCTTATTTTAGATAAACAGAATAAGTGATGGGAAAATGCCTCTAAATTCTCTTTCAATGCATACATAAGGAAAATTTTTAATTCTGTCATATGTAGATTCTATCTTGGAAATAGCTAGAAAATATTTTCAGAATAAATGGAAAATAGAGAGGGGGAAAAAAAAAAAAAACTTATCAACATAAAGTAGAAAGAGTTTATTTATAACAAGGATAACGTTGGGTAGATTTTGTTTACTAGAATTGAATTATTAAGATTTGGTCTCATACTAATATTACATATATTTGTTTCTCTCCTCTCTCTCTCTCTCTCTCTCTCTCTCTCGCTCGCTCTCTCTCTCTCTCTCTCTCTCTCGCTCTTTATACGAACAATCTTATCACAGCCAGCTTAAGTGTAACTGGGATGAAAAGTTACATATTTTACCAGGGATGGGGTCAAATACTCTTGTATTTGTATTTGAAGGTATTTTAAATACCTTTGAAAAGTATTTGTATTTGTATTTTGAGATTTCCAATCAAAAGTATTTGTATTTGTATTTGAAATATTTTGAAAAGTTTTAAAATTTCAAAATACTTTTGAAATACTTTAAAAATATTTGCAAATAGTTATACAAATTCCTATAACATTTTGTCCTTGCTTTCATTGTTGAACATTTAAAAATAAAAACATTGATAGGTATTATAACTTTGTAGGTTATCTACAAGACCCTTACCCTTGGCAATATATTATACAGTACATAATTGTGTGTTGGACTGTTGATTACCCGGGAACAGAGTTTACATTTAGGTTGCTTTGTGAAATTTAGTCAGTTCTTACTTGAACAGTGACTGGTATTTGTATTTGTAAAAGTATTTGTATTTGTATTTGTATTTCGCAAAATTTAAAGTATTTGTATTTGTATTTAAATACTTTTAAATGTATTTGACCCCATGCCTGTATTTTACACAGAACATCATTCTGCCCATACGCCCATTTCAGGGTACGAGCCGCCCCTAGAGAGCATTGCCGAGTAAACAGGTGATCGCTGTATTAACGAGGTCTTTGTACGTAGCTCGTCACCACTAAAAGCAACCCTGCTCTGTTTTCATAATTCGAAAAATATCCAAATCCATAATCAGTGTTTTAGGCAAGTTTCGTCAATTTATATTACAGACACTTCTAGTTATTATCAGTCCCGGTGCATGATTCTTCAGGACCAAGCTGCCCTATTAGCATTATATTATATTATATATATATATATATATATTATATATATATATATATATACAGTATATAGATAGATAGATAGATATAAGCAGTAGAGGAAGATTATGCCTCGTTCGAAATGCAACAGGATAGGGTGGTCTCAAACAGTGATGTAGGACTCGAGACCGGTCTCGATACCTTTTTCTGGTCTCGGTCTCGATCTCGGGTGGTTAGGTCTCGGTCCTGAGTGCTTAGGTCTCGGTCCCGGCCATGGTGGTCTCGACTACATCAATGGTCTCAAAACAAAGATGAAAAACACTTTCGTTATTATTATTAGAGGCTTAAAGCTATTTAATATCCCACCGAAGGAGCTACAAAATCTACAAAACAGTCACTTAGTTACATTCAAGACATGATTTGGTAGATACTTAGGTCAAGTCCCTCGTCAGCCTTCAGCGTCAGGATGAGAGTTAAAAGTAGCTCTCTCCCTCATCAAATTTCCTAAAGGAAATGGACGCTGCGGCAAAGTTGGTCGCAAGTCGATCCTGATTATTTATTTGAAAACAACAACACTCTTATATATATATAAATAATAGTTGGTGATCTTTTTTAGGCGCATTTTTAATTGCAAAGGCGTGTTGAAGGGAAATGAAGCACATCCTTTTAATTTTTTATCTATATTTTAATCTTTTAATTTTGCAACATATCTTGAAAATAAAAGCACTCAAACGCTGCAACCCAAAAGTTATGAAGAAAGTATGTATGTATATGGAATGAGTTTATGTAAACAAAGAAATAAAATTTTTGCTTCGACACTAGGACGTCGCTGAAAATGGGCAAGAATGCAAAATTGAGTCTTGGCGTATAATGTGATTCTTAGATGATATTTCTATGAGAAGAAATTCTACTCCGTAATATATATATATACACACACGTGTGTGTGTGTGTGTGTGTGTGTGTGTGTGTCTGTGTGTTAAAGAGGAGTGTTCTATGCGCGGCAAGAAACTAACGAGTGTTAGAGAAGAGAAAGATTTAGGTATTTTTTTGGTGCCGACACGCTTAAACCGAGTAAGCAATGTATCGAAGCGGTTGGAAAAACAAAGAGAATCGTAAGATTTATTGATAGATTATTTGAATTTAAGCCCGGAAAAACAATGGTAACATTATATAATTCCTTACTACGCCCCCATCTGGAATACTACGTTCAGTTCTGGTCCCCATATTTACGACAGTACATAGACAGAATGGATAAAATGCAGCGACGGGCTGCAAAAAATGATTCTTACACTTAGGGACAAATCATCCACTGTCCGCTTAGAAACATTAAATTTATTCTCACTCGTGAAATGACGGATTCGAGGAGGGATTCGATCCAGTTGTTTAAAATAATTAGAGGTTTTGATAACGTCGATGCTAAAAAATATTTCATCACTGAATGGCGATTTCAATAATTGATGTTAATAATGTTATTTGTGTCTGGTTTACTGAGTACGAAAATACCAGGGCTGTGGAGCTGGCACCAAAATCTTAAGTTCCGGCTCCGGCTACAGCATTTTCAAATTTCTGGCTCCAACTCCGGCTCCGGCTCCAGCATTTTTTTATGCCCGGCTCCGGCTCCGGCTCCAGCTCCTCTCACCATATATTAATGATTGATAAATCTCTTGAAATTGTACCTTGCTACTCATAGGCCATAGCAGGCAGCCACACAAAACATTTCATCACCATCACATGATTCATCAGGCTACTTTTTAAAATTTAGACCAAAGCCTGTTGCAGCTATTAATCTAAATTCTAATGACTATAGCTATGCCTTTGTGGCTTTTTTTTATCATTTATTAATAATAATATTATCTACACCTTTCATGACACAAAAAAATGTTTTGCAAAAAGACAAAAAAAAACCTTATTCGTTTGTATTATAGAATGTTTATTTGGAAAATGTAGCCTTTTAAAAAACTTAAAATAATTTTTATTACTTTTTATACATCTTCATTACATGCCTGTCCTCAGAAATAAAATGGCTTCTGCTAAGTCATCCTTCATTGATGCTCTTAAATCAGATTTCACTATTCTCAGTGCTGAAAAGAGGCGCTCTACACTGACTTGTGTGGGTGGTAGAGCTGATACAATAATAGCTACATTCCTTATAATCTTTGGATATGAGGGTATGACATCGTCAACTGTCAGTTTAGAGGAGCGGTTGTATTTTTCTACTTCCTTTAATTCAGCATAGAATTCTTGCTTGAATTTGGTTATTTTCATCTGTGGAGGATTCTTTAATTCTACTTTGAGACGTTTTGCATTTGATCTATCTATTCTGTCCAAATATTTTGTGAAATCTTCCTCATCATTTGAAGAGGATGATTGGTTGGTAATGCTGCTATCTTCTTCATTCTGGGCGTCTGGTTTTTCAGATACCAGCTTTTCCATGCGCAATGCAATGTCATAGAGGGCCTCTTTTCCTTTAGCTTTTTGATCTTCATTTAATAGAACTCTGTTCATTGGGTCTATGTAAACAGCAGCTAATACAATTGCATTTTCTAATAGTAATACCTCTCTTTTCTTCATCGAAGAAACAATTCCCTCAGCAAGTAGTCCTCCTGTTTGATTGAGACGAAATATTAATTCTTTCCATGCCAACAAGAATTCACCAGAAGTTAATTCTTCTGTTTAAACTTTTTAGTGACAGCAAAAGGGTAACGAAGCAGAACTTCTAATTGGGTCAATTGCATCCATTCATTTTCAGTTAATGAGACATTTTGATTTGCCAGGTCTTCAAGATGTGGTTTCAGATCAAGCAAACGCTTAATCATCAAATAGGTGCTGCCCCACCGAGTATCTTGATCTAAAATAGCTCCCATACCTGAATGTTTCTTCACAATGGAGTCTATTTTTGGTGTTCTGGCTGCAGTGGCTACCTGTCTGAACTTGCTGATCATAGTTGCTACATGTCGTTCTTTTAATCCATCCCTTATCGCTAACTGCAATGTATGCACAACACAGCGCATGTGTTGAATATGAGATAGCATAGTGGCTTCTTCAGCAATATCATCTAGAACTTCATCATCTTGTTCTGTCACTATCATTTCATTTGCAGAATCAATTTCAGAATGTCATCTTCATTTTCCATTATTTCCTTAGTAACTGTCCTCTATTTAGTTTTTCAATAGTGCTTAGCATATTCGAAGCATTGTCAGTGACAATACATAGAACTTGTTCTTTTTTTATTTTAAAATCTTGTAAGACAGTTTCGACTAACTTAGAAAGATATTCACTGGTGTGATGTGCATGTGTATTCCTTACTGCCAGTGTCCGAGTCACCTTTTTATTGTTGTCATCTATATATCTCACATTAATGGCAACATAATTAACTCTATGGCAAGTGCATCCATCCATTTTGAGGAACACAAAGCGCTCCTTAAGAGTTCTTTGAAGTTCCTCCTTTTGTGTGTGGCATCTTCAATCACAATCTTTCTAATGCTATTTCTATCCAAAGAAACTTGGAGTTTACTGGCCATTTCTCCATTAAGACCTAAAAAAGCTGGTGTTGAGGAAAAAGATAAAGGTATACTATTTTTTACCACCATTTCTATGATGTACTTCTTGAATTTATCTGAGGTCATATTTACAGTAACTTTATTACTAGGAAAGAACTTGTTAATGGTGACATTTGCAATTGTCCCCCAGGACAAATTTTACTTTTAGTTGAGGTGGATGCTTGACTTGCTTCACTGTCTTTCTTATTAACAATTTCTAAAATTTTTGGATGAAATCGTTGTAGATGTCTTTTTAAATTTGATGTCTTGCCAGTCTGGGTTGGTACTTTTGTATCATAGCTTGTACAAGAACTAATTTTAGTTTCACATAATTGTTCATCATTATTTCTTTCTTACAGTGACAAATGAAATATTTTCCATCTGTAGAAACTGTGAAGTATTCAAATAATGCGGACTTTGTTTGACTTTGAGATCTAGTTGTCATTATGAAAGGGCTCAAAAAAAGAAGAATGAAACTTAATATTTTCAATTTTTTAAAATTAAGCTTACTAGTTTAAGTTTCTAAAAATTAACACATTTCCTGAAAAAAATTAAGTCCAATTAGAAATCATTCAAAATAAAAAAAAAAAATAGCATAAAAAAGTTTGTATCTAAATATGAACTTTGTATTGGGCTGGAGCCGGAGCTGACACATTTTTTATCAGCTCCAGCTCCAGCTCCAGCTTCCCAAAAATAACTGGCTCCAGCTCCAACTCCAGCTCCACTTACCAAAATTGCTTCAAGCTCCAGCTCCTGGCTCCGGCTCCAGCTCCTGGCTCCGGCTCCAGCTCCAGCTCCACAGCCCTGGAAAATACCGTGGCGTTTTGGTAAGCAACTGACTGTCGTTGTAGGTTACTTTGCGAACAAACTTTTGGCTTATTTTTTAAAAGGAATATATATTTTGTTTTTAATATTATATTAGTTTGTTTATATTCAGTTACTATTGAAATATAAACGATCATTATTGTAAAAAGATTATTATTGTAAAAAATTTTGAAATGATAACAAAAATTGATAGTGGAAACCATTTTTTTCCTTCTTGTTATAAATTACACAGTTAAAATCTCACAAACGCGGATAGTACTCACATAGTAATGGTCTGAAATTTGGGTAGGCATTTGAATTCTAATGAAGCTAAGCTTTTTTTTTTTTCTTCAATCGTATAGTTAATTTGTGGAATGGATTACCAACCAAGCATAATTCAAAGTAATTCGGTTGAATCCTTCAAAAAAGAGACTAGATGCTTATCTTGCCTTAAACCTCTAATTAGAAGCATTTGTTAGCGCATAAAGATAATGTAGAATTCTCATTCGGGTTCCCCGCCCCTCCCCCCTCTTTTCTTTAAAATTTTCACTTATCCTTAAATTTCTTCCTTTCTTTTAACCTTGCTTTCTTTTAACCGTTGTCTGTCTTTTAAAATAGACAAACGACGTAGGGACCAGCCGATCTGTTGCTGTTTGATTTCCTTTATATATATATATATAGTTAAGCTTGTTATTTGGTATTAGAAACGTAATTCCATGAAAGGAAAAAGCACCCCACGAACCTAAAACAAAAACAACCCAAAAAATGTCAAAAAGAAAAAATATATTTATTTCCGATTGCCTCTTCTTGTCATCACAATCACTGCTTTGCGTTTCACATCAAAAGAAAATGTTTTCCCTACACATTATGAGGGAAAACACAATTAAAGGTGTTACTGGGGATTATAAAACACATCCGACATTGGACATGCCGTACGCGGAAGGCGAAGACACCGATCCTTTTAACTTGTTTTTGTATTGCAGTTACCGCTATTATAGGTTTTTTTTAAATATAATTTTTTAACCTAACATTTTTCAGCTCGTATTATTGAACCTGTGATTTGAATCTTCGCTCTGTCGTATATTTTAAAATGGAGGTATTTAGGCACACACACACACACACACATAGCCTCTATATATATATATGAAAATGAAAATGAAAACGTTTATTGGCAGACTCTAGTCCATATGACAAATATTATTAATACAATGACAGTTCATATACTAAGGATAGAAATATATACAATTGATTAGAAATAATACTGCACTGTCGAAGTTAAGTGGAGCTACAGACAGACGTTTTCGTACCAAGAAGTCCATAGCTTAGAGGATAAATGGCAGGACTCATGGATAGCTTGGATGATCGGGTTGGTTGATTTTTTAATTCTTTGCATTAGACTGTGTTGAGCACGTCTTGTTACCTCCGGGAAGCTCGGGACATTGCGGGTAGCAAACATTTGCGAAGCTGAGCATCTCGGGGGTAATTTATGTAAGAGTCTAAAAGACCCGTTGTACGACAAATTTAGGGTTCTGTCAGAACCTTTTTTATAAGTCACCCAGAGTTGCTGACCGTATATATTACTGCAGAAAGTACGAAAGAGTGTGTCTTTAGCTTCACTTGTACAGAAACGAAAGTTCCTTATGGTCATTGGTCATATTCGCTTTAGCACACAGGCTTCGAGATTGTTTTCTTATATCCGAGTCATCACTCAAGGAGCTGGTAACACTGGGTAACAAAATTTGAAAATTTTTCTGTTTATTGTGATTTTTCTGTCGTTTCATAATGATTTCGGGGCGCTGATTTAAAAAATGATATTGGTTTTGCTCTATCATCAACCGTTTCAAAAATATAGGTTATCACACTTTTCATATGGCAAAGTATATAAAGAAGGCTAACATAAATATTTTCTGAAAATAAAAACACTATTGGAAATTAATGTTTATTGAGCCAAAATTGTTTGACAAACCCAAAATAGTGTAAAGGATATAATATATATCATGAGGAGAACCGATAAGAGAATAACAAGCCTCGTTATGCAGTGTGCGTTCCTTAAAAATGCGCTGAAGAACGCGACTTCCGCGTATGAACATTCTTATCCTTTCTGATCAGCGACCATACGTAGTCTCCCATCATGGAAGCATCCCAATAGCCCTGGTACCTTTTCTCCATCGTTTGAATATCTTGATGGAATCTTTCGCCATGTTCTTCACTCACATAGCCCAGGTTATCACGAAAAAAGTCTAGATGTGAATGCAGATAGTGTAATTTTAAAGACATACGGCACCCCATTTTGCCATAGCACTTAACCCTTTACTGCCCAAAAGGACAAATTTCTAACCTTTCAAATACACAAATTCATAACTTAACCCTACAAAATATTTGGCCAGTAAAGGGTTAATCAAGTTTGACACTAACTCCTTATAGTTTGGTGCTTTATGGTTGCCTAAAAACCCACGCACCACATCACGGAAAGCACACCAAGCCTCTTTTTCGATCGGAGTCATCTTGGCTTCAAGGTTCTTTGAATTGAACAGCGCCTTGACTTGTGGTCCTACAAAGATGCCAGCCTTGACTTTGGCCTTAGAGAGTTTAGGGAACATGACCCAAATCTGTTGGAAAACTTCCCCTCCAAAATCTAACGCAGTTACAAACTGCTTAATTAGACCCAACTTAATATGGAGAGGTGGTAGCAGAACTATGTCAGGCTTCACAAGAGGTTCCCTGAGTACATTGTACTTTCCTGGTTGCAGTCCTTCACGTGGAGGCCACTGAACTGTTTTATAGTGCTCAGTTGAAGCCCTGCTATCCCACAGGCAAAGAAAACATGAATATTTAGTAAACCCTCCTTGTAAACCTAACAGGAAACCAGTCATTTTGAAATCACCACACACGTCCCAGTTATATTGTTCATACCTGATTTGAGTGAGCAGTTGTTTGACATTTTCATAGTCCTCTTTCATTTGAACAGAATGTGCAACTGGTATAGATGGATATTTGTTCCCATTGTGAAGTAGAACAGCTTTTAAACTCCGAGTTGAACTGTCAATAAACAGGCGCCACTCTGAGGGTATATGTGTTAACCCAATAGCTATGAATAGACCATTAACCTCGCTGCAATAACAGAGAGAGCCATTGACATCGTAGAACCTTGCAAACTCTTCATGCCGCTTTCGGTATACAGTGCTCTTGCAGTCTTCTCCAAACAAATTCCACTCTTTGAGTCTGGAGGTCAGAAGCTCAGACCCTGATTTCGTCAGACCCAAATCTCTAATTAAGTCGTCCAATTCCCTCTGATTTAGAAAGTGAGGGTTTGTACTGAAAGTTACTGTATATTCTTCATCATGACTGGCCTCACCAGCCGACATCTCAGATGAGCTAGCTGCATCCTCATTTTCAACCTGCAAAGCAAAGAAACAAAATATAGGCATAGCTATATATGTAGAAGAGCATCAGCACTAAGAAAAATCGACACATAATGACCCACAGTCTGTAAATACAGAAGGTAAAGTAATGGATAGATACCTGTTCTGGTGGACGTGGTATTGGAAGACCTTCGCCATGTGGTACAGGAACTATGGACGACGCTATGCTTGGATACTGAAGAGTCTGCCTTCCTTTAACTTTCCTGTACTTAGAAACATCTACCATGCAGTAGTAGCAATCGTCGTGGTGGCTCTTTGGTTCTCTCCATATTCTGGGTACCGCAAAGGGCATTGCCTTGCGTACTCCCCGCAGCCACCCTTCAAGTGTGGAGCGGCAGCTTCCACAGATCACATGGGGTACCCAGGGCTTATCTTCGTCACCCATAGGCATACCAAAATAGAGCCGATACGCGATCCAGAACTTGGTGCCTTTCACAATCTTGTGCGATACTTGCTTGGGGCCTATGTGATACCCACAAACGTAGCAGAATATATCCGGCGAGTGTTTACAAGCTCTAGTTGCCATTCTCTTTACCAAACTGTACTACATTAATCATAACCTGGAGATATAGAGAGAAGAGTTATTAAATCTGCACAGATTACAGATTCCAGAAAAAAGATGTATTCACAACACTGAAATAATGTTCGCAATAAAAAAAGGATAGATAACACTCAAATCGTCAGCACAGAGGAGCACAGAAACACAGTACCTTAGTGCTGGTAACCATCAGACAAACAACCTGCTTTCTTTGTGTGCTCACACTTACTGACTTCTCAGACTCTGCGCTCTTCTTTATATAGCACAGTGGAAGTTTCGGGCAATTTCTAGAGCAAGAAACTGTCAACGAACATCCGGATTGTTCTCAACAATTCCTGATTATTCTGATATTGCTCCGCCCATAATAACATTATACTGGTAAAACATGAAAAATGGATTATCTCTGAAACCATTGACGATACACACAAACCAAGGCCAGATTTAGACTCAGCGCCCACAAATGCATATAAAAACACAAAAAATTCTATATAAACAGAATCAGTGTTACACAGTGTAATAGTTTGACCCAAATACTTAAACTCTTGTACTTCCTCAATTACTTCACTATTCATTTTAAACCTTATATCAGTTGGCTGATTACAGTTTTTAGGATGAAATTGCATAACCTTAGTTTTTGTAACATTAAAAAGAATATCGTGTTTCTGCGAATACACTTCGCAGACGTTTAGTAGCCGATCCAGACCTTTAACAGAGGGACTTATTAACACCATATCATCGGCATAAACTAAGTTATTTATCCTTGTGTTATCTATACAACATCCCACTGTTGCCTCATTAAGTGAAGCAATTAATCCGTCAATATACAATTAAACAGCATAGGGGAGAGCAAGGAGCCTTGTCTCACCCCGCAAGAGGAGCCAAAACACTCGGATAGTACATTGCCCCACCTAACAGTGAAAGATTAGTGGGAATACCAAAATTTCAATAAATTTAATATGTACATGGGAACCTTCCTGTCTTCTAGTTTTGCAAATAAAATATTGTGGTTCACCCTATCATATGCCTTACTTATATCAAGGAAACAGCTATAAATGGTTAAATTACTGTCAATGTATTTAGATATTGTTTCTTTAAGTACATAGATACACAGGTCAGTTGAGTGGGACCTTTTAAAGCCAAACTGATTAGATGTCTATAGGAAATCATTTAATCAGAGTAACAAGAGTTTTTCTAGTAGTTTCGAGAAGCAGGAAGCGACAGCAATAGGCCTGTAATTATTGCTGGACAGAATGTCTCCATACTTATTTTTGACCAGGGGCAAGATATATACCCTCATGAACTCTGCAGGGATATAGCTATGAGCCAGCATGGCTGATAGGAGCAATGATATATGCAGACATACTACGTCATTTGCATATTTTAAGTGCTCATTCGATAAGTCATCTACCCCTGACGCAGAACCAGTCTTTAACTCTTTAATTAACCTCTTTACTTCAGAAAATAATATCACAGTATTTTCCCTTGTCCCTCCACAATCGTTTCGCTGCAATCTATCTTAAGATTATCCCTACTCACACTGTTAAGAATGTTAGAGTAGTGGTTTTTCCACAGCTTTGCAATTTCATCCTCCCCCGACACCCCATCGATTGTCAGAGGGAGGACATTTTTGACACCCGTTTGATTCTTAACAAATTTCCAAAATTTGTTATTATCGTTATTTATGTGAGCTTCACAGGCTTTTGATGTTCGAACAGACTCTTCTTCCTGTTTGCATCGCCTTATGGCCGCCTTATACTGACACCGACTTCTACACATATTCATGTATACTGGTCCTAATCTGGGTCTACCATGAAAGCACCATAAATCATAGGCGTCTTTCGATTCCCTCTTCAAGGGGGCAATAAAATCATTCCATCCAGGAATAACCTTAGTATGATAGTTGTAAGATTTAATTAGGGGGCTTCCTGCTTCTCTTAACAGGGATATTATCTTACTATAATACCTATCTATGAGTTTACAGTGAGAATCATTTAAGCAAAGATTACACTGGTCAACACTCATTTTATTGCCAATCATTTTAGAGTGATTTTGGGGTAACTTTGTGGTGCTGATTCCGAATATGACATCGGTTTTGCTAGATTGGCTCTAATTTATGAGATAATTGGTACCCCATTGAAACACGTAAAAATGCAAAAAATTTAATGTTCAGGCGGAGCCTACTTACAAATCGCATTGAAATTGTCTCAAATCATACAAAAGTAAACACATGAAATACATAATGGCATTTTATTCCGTCTCACCATCTAGAATGTTCCGGTAGTTTCCCATATGCACGCGTTATGGTTACGTTTCCTATTAATTGAGGGTATTCATTATCTCAAGAACTAGAGCCAAATCGGAAAAACTACTTTCATTTTGGAATTCAGCAACCCCAAAATACCCTAAATTCGTACGAATTTCCTTGGCAACGAAAAAAAATTTTTTTTTGTTGACCTGTGTTATTACAGGCAAGGTGCAAAATTTCTAAATTATTAAAGAGGTGACATGTTCTCTCTTTGTATTCTATTCTCTGCTGCATATTAACATTGGACCAATCGACGCGATTATTCTTACCTATTGAGTTCTTGTTAAGTCGTGTTGCGCATAAATTGGTAACATTAATTAATATTTCTAATGGTCTATGATCAGAAAGAAGGAAATCATGCAAAATATGAACTCTAACAATTCGATCCTTTAGATTATTACTAGTGAGACAATGATCAATCCACCTGGTGGTACCATTCATATCGCTAACGTCTATTATTATTATTATTATTATTATTATTATTATTATTATTATTATTTTGCCTGTTATCAAATCTCCTGGAAAAGTGAATGAACTCCTTAACAATAATACCGTCTGGCCATTGACTCATATTATACAGGTTGAAATGCTCATTTACACCTTTAATTATTACTTTAAAAGAGTTATAATACGGAGATTTCGTGTTTAGTTTATTAACTATCACTATACTGTGTTCACCAATGATTTCTTCTATCATGTGTCGAATATCGCTTGCCTCGTTCGAGAGCTGAATTCGCGACACAAGTAGGGTGAGATTCTCCATCAGTGGCCTCGCCGCGGAGACCGGTTGAGGAAACCTTTGGGACGGGCGCCTATTAACAGTTACCCACCCGTCCTGCTCCCTTGATCTCCCTCAGGCAGGGTTCGCCTGCCTGGGGGATGGGTGGCACAACCTTTGGGGGATAGGAGGCCCCTCCCTTACTCTGTGGCTTGGTGAGGGTCTGTTAGCGGTGTTTATACCCTGACGGCCGCGCGTGCCTCTCCCTCTTCGGTGGGAGGGGGGAGGAACTGCGCACCGAGCAAGGCGTAATCGAACACCTCTCCTCTGCAGTGGGAGGCAGGGAAGAGGGCAATGATGCCTCGACTCTCGGCATTGGACCGTCCCTGTTCCTCATTGTGAGATCGGGAGAAGGGGTCCTTTCCTGAACGGGAGGGGGGGTTGACCGCTACCCCTGCATGCTGCGTTTCCACCCCACCTTCGGGGAGTTGGAGGCGGGGATTTCGTTTACCTCGCTGCCCGACACGCTTCTTGGAGATCTGGCTTGCTGAACTACTTCCGAGTAACTGTGCTTTGGGAGGAGCGTCTCTTTCAACGCATCTAACTCTGACCGGAACTGTTCTATCGAAATCGCGTTTTTCTGATTTGACACCACGTGTTGGTGTTTTAGTTCAACTATCGACTTTTGTACCTCATTATACTGTTTGAGGAGCACCGAGACGTTTACGTCACCCATAGAGATTACCGGTATTCTATGGAAGTTAGTAACGTAAAAGGTAATATTATTCTCATTATCCCGGAGGGCCGACACTTTATTTATAATGTCTTTCAGGGTATTCTCGTTTTTAGAATTACCTCTACGAGTTGGGAGGGAAGCACCGAACAGGGTGTTTAATTGTACCCTCGCATGTTCTATTTCTTCTGAATCATAAAAATCATGACAGACAGATACAAGAAGGTCTGACCTAACATGATCTACTTTGTCAAATATGAAACATAACAATGGATTTTCTACAAGATTTACAGCAGACGACCCCATTGTATCTGTAACGGCTTGCGGGGGAGCGTAGCTGGTGGGGGCTGGTTGGGGGTGGAGATGGGGGATATATATATATAATATATATATATATATATATATATATATTCCAATTTCTCTTAATTCTGATACGATTTCATTCAGACTTTGAACGCAAAATACGAGAGAACTGTTTGATCAGAAGCGATCGTGACCACTTCAGCGCAATATTTTTCCACCTTTTGATTAGTTTTCGAGGGTGAAAATTTCAGACGCGAACTAATTCCCTGTATTGAGTTGAGATGACAGTAAAAAATAGTGAAATTTGGAATAGAACAAAATTTAGTGGAAATTTAACGCGCGGAAATTTCACTGCAGAACAGAATCGAAGAAGATAATTTTTAAACTACCCTTCGTACATTATCTACAAATCAACAGAAGCTAAGGTTAACAAAGACCATAAGATCCACTCTAAGGTTAGCCCGAGAGAAAGAAGAGAGTAGGGGGGGGGGTTAAAAGAAGAGAGTAAGGAGTTAAGTAAGTAGCAAAACACTAGATTCTGCGTGCATGCCGGTTATCTACCATTATCTACCCTACTACTACCCACGTCGGAGTGTATACACACACACACACACACACACACACACACACGTATATCTTGTAACCTTGTCTATGTTCCGTGCGTCGGTCTCTCTTCACACGGAGGTCAGGCTGGTATGAGGGTACATACTAAGGAAGAATTTCCTTCTTTTGGGTATCAAACCTTTTTGTCAGATGATATAACTTTTTTAATGATATGTAACTTTTTAAGTAGAAGAAATGGGCATCAAAACTTCTTTTTTTGAGTGATTTGAGACAGAAGAAGATTTTGTATTTCTTTGAATAGAATGTTA
The DNA here is from genome assembly GCA_023014485.1 of Bathynomus jamesi. Taxonomy (NCBI): domain Eukaryota; kingdom Metazoa; phylum Arthropoda; class Malacostraca; order Isopoda; family Cirolanidae; genus Bathynomus; species Bathynomus jamesi. The sequence goes on along the minus strand of JAJOZX010007633.1, from coordinate 172,974 downwards.
CGGGAAGTCCTTGTTTTCAGAGCACCTCTACGTTACGATTAGAATTATTATTACCAAAAAAAAAAACTCAGTGGGAACGCACCGACCCCACTACTATTACTACTACTACTACTACCCACGCCAGAGTATTCATTTATTTTAAGAGAACATGAAAAACCAATATGAACATATTAAAATGGAAGATGTTCTCAATATTATATGAAGTTACATATTAATTTAATAAAGTGCATAACGCCATTAATGATATCAGAAAATACAGCACGAAAATGAGTACGTTTCCATGATTCTGCGTGTGTGTGTGTGTGTATATATATATATATTATATATATATATGTATATACACACAAAGAAGAAATGGAATTTGGAATATACATAAATAAATTGGACTCTCTCGTAAAACTTTAGAGAAATAGAAAAAAAAAAAAACCATTAAAAGAAGAAGAAATGAAAAGCGGAAGTACTTTTCGTATATTTTGGTTTTAAACATAAAAATATATTAAAAAATATATATATATTTTATAAGTAAAAACCGAAAAGGAATTTTTTATGATCCATAAATGGAATCTTTTTTGATACCCTCAAAATCTTTGAAAATTCAAAGCTGTCAAGGCAGCGTTATATATGTGAATGTTTATATCATAAAAGGCGGGCACTAGAGAACTGTCTTCTGATGTGTAATGTTAAGTTATCATATATCTGAATATAGTCAAAGTTATAAATTTCCACACGAATAATTATTAAAGAAAGGTTACGGGAAGTAAATGTGTATATATATATATATATATATATATATATATATATATATATATATATATATAACAAAATGCAGTTCTCAAGCTCATATTTAAAATAGAAATTTTTAAAAAACTTTTTAAGTTTGCTTTTTCGGATGAAATAGAAAAAGGTTTTTTTTTTTGCTTTTGTATGATAATATAGGAGAATCGTGAAGCTGAAATTACAGTGAAAAGAACTGTGTATTATTTTTTTTTTTTACAGTTTACGAGAAAAAGAGGGAATTGGTTTGTGTTTCTAATGAAAGGTTTGTATTTGGTTATTTCAACCTTTCAAATGTCCAGCCGCGCGATGATTCCTCATTTCACGAAGGTCAAGCTTGTCGCCCATCTCAGTTTAGCGAAAGATATTTATATTATGGAATGGGTGCAGACATTCAAATATTTGATTTATACGAGTATACCTAAGCAGAGAAATGTAGTCTCTGGGCAAGTGGGGTCAATGACGTGAAGGTTGTACTGGTATAGATATTTCGGAGTTATTTTCGTAGAATGTTTCCTGAGAATGATTCCAAACAAAATACATCGTACTTGCGAATGTAAAACATTCGCTTGACTACTGCACCTTCCACGTTCGATAACTCGAGCTTCAGATTCGCGAGATATTTAGCCAAGATACGATAAACCTATTTACCGCAAGCATATTTACAGACGAGTGACGAACGCGGGTTGTCTGCAAATCTAATACCGGGTGTCCGAGAATTATCTGTACAATATTTGGCTGTTATTAAAAGTCAACCATGAAGTGTAGAAATTCCAGTGTTGTCCCATTTTACAGAGAATCTCATTAAGTTTTTTCTGATACCACGTTTTGACAAGTTGTTTAGAAATGTACACGGGTGACAGACATTGATGATTTAAAAGCAAGAATCACAGCTGCTATTGAGCGAATTGATGTGGATATATGCTGCAGCATACATGGCAACATTTGGAGTATCGATTGGATGTTTTGCGAATCACTAATGGTGCACATATCGAATGTTTGTAACAACGTTACTTTAATAAAAAAACTTTTGAAATACAGATTCTAAATAATCTTGTTTAAGAATTTACGTGTGTTATCAAGAATTTTATTAAAATGAAATTGTACAGATGTTCGGACACACTGGAATTTCTAAAAAACTTGTCAAAACTTGGTATCAGAAAAAAACTTAATGAGATTCTCTGTAAAATGGGACAACACTGGAATTTCTACACTTCATGGTTGACTTTTAATAAAGCCAAATTGTACAGATAATTCTCGGACACCCTGTATATTATTTCAGAAATGAAGCTTATATATATATATATGTAACAGTTTTTTTGCGCACACCTACAGGTCGCTACAATTTGTGTAGAACAATGCGGTTTTCACCATTCGATGCGTCTTTTTATTGCGCAGTGCCCATGCTAAAAAAAAAATTCTATAACATAAATCCTGCCCCCCCCTTTTAGGGGTACAGTTCTTCCCATGCCTGTACACGCATTTTTCTAATTTTTCATTTTTAATCATAATTTTGGCACAAAATAAGTCAATATTTACTAAACATTTAATATCATTCGATTCACAAAAGATTTATTTATCGATTCAATTTAAAAAGCATATTTTTAAAATTCATAAAGAACTTTTTGCAAAAAACTAAAACAAACATGCATTTTTAAAATTCAATGATTTTTATACAAAATATTTTGATATTTTTAAAATTCAATGATTTTTATACAAAATATTTTGATATTTGTTATAATTTTAACATTTTTCGATTCACAAAAGATTTCTTTATCGATTCAATACAAAAAATTACATAATTAAAACGGGCAATTTAAATAAACACGAGTTTAAAGTTAAACGAGCGACACTCGAAATTATTTACCGTGACTTTTGTACAAATAATTTTATGTATATACAAACAATTTGATAGGATATTGATTTATCATTCTATTTTTTAGTTGTCATAGAAATACGTTAATTAAGTTATCTGATTAGATGCGCTTTTATAGTTGAAGATCATTTTTAGAAAATTATTTATTTTCCCCACTTTAAAATATTACAAAATTTCTATTAGGTATCCTAATATCATTATGCCTGTCGCTGTAAGTAAGAAAATAACAATTAAATAATTAATTTTAAAACATTAATGACGTCATCAAGATCATTACGAACCTATGGTAAAATTATTGAATACCCGGTTAGGTTCATTGAATGCCAGGTTAGGTCATCTGTACGCCCTTGACGATTGGTTAGGTTAAGTCGTGATATTTTCGTTGACTTTAACGAAAATATCATGACTTAACCTAACCAATCGTCAAGGGTGTACAATTAACCTAACCGGGCATTCAATTAACGTACCCGGGCATTCAATTAATCTAATCGGGCATTCAGTTGACCTAACTGGGCATTCAATTAACCTAACCGGGCATTCAGTTTACCTAACCGGGCATATATACAAATATATATAGACAGGGCGTCCCAAAAAAATGTATACACACTTTAAATAATTATAAAGGCAGGTTTATTAAAATACATTTCATTTTCAAAATGTAATAGAATCTACAGACATTATTTAATTGTTTTGTCAACGCCTGTTTTCAAACTGACGTCCGTTCTGGTCCAGGCACTGCTGATAACGCGAAGCAATGGAATCGCAAACATCACGAAACATTTCGTTTGGTATTTGTGTGCATTCTCGTTCAATGGCTGCTCTCAATTCAGCGACTGTTGCAGGTTTTAGTGTAGACTTTGTCTTTTAAATATCCCCATAAAAAAGTCTAGTGGTGTGAGGTCTGGTGAACGCGGAGGGTATTCTACGAAACCCCTTCGTCCAATCCACATCCACATCGTGCCAAGTACCACTCGCAATACTCCACTCTTCGGTCCGGATCATCTTCATTAATAGCATGGACTAATCTTGGAATGTAACTTTTCCATTGACAGCGCTTCAAAATGCGTTGGACAGACGATTCTGAAATTCCTACCTCACGACTCGCTTGCCGCACAGATTTTCTTGGACTTTGGTGATACGTTTCCAGTACTCTTTCTTGCTTTGTGGGGCTTGTCGATGTCCGTGGTCTTCCGGAACGCTTCTTGTGGACATTCTGAACAGTTCCATCGGCTTCAAACTTATCTCTAATTCGAGTGATGGTAAGTCGCGTTGGTGGATCTGTTTGAAACTCCCTCCTAAACTGTCTTTGCACTTCAACTGCGTTTTCACACTTCCAGTAGCATTTTAGAATGAATTTCCTTTGTTCAAAGCTTAGTCTGACTGCCATTATTAATTCTAATGGGTTTAACTTGGAAAGAAAGAAACATCAATTGAGCTACCAGCTGTTAAAGTGTGTATACATTTTTTTGGGACGCCCTGTGTATATATATATATATATATATAATTATATATATATATATATATATATATATATATATATATATATAGCGTTCAACATCCACCCCGGCAACGCCGGGTCGCTCCGCTATTATTGAGTACCCGGTTAGGTTCATTGAATGCCAGGTTAGGTCATCTGTACGCCCTTGACGATTGGTTAGGTTAAGTCGTGATATTTTCGTTGGCTTTAACGAAAATATCATGACTTAACCTAACCAATCGTCAAGGGTGTACAATTAACCTAACCGGGCATTCAATTAACGTACCCGGGCATTCAATTAATCTAATCGGGCATTCAGTTGACCTAACCGGCCATTTAATTAACCTAATCGGGCAACATTACTATTAGAATTTAGCAAAAATGTGTATGCCTGTCTGTCCGCAGAAAAAACTTTTACGTTTCTGAACCGATTTCGACCAAACTTCGTATGGTGGATGGGGGTGATGAGTAATGAACGAAAATATGTGTCAATATTTGTGAAGCTTAAGATTTTCATGACTATAGTTTTATTGACCAAATAATTGAACCCCCAGTAATTAGGGGCCTGTGACCCCCCAATTACTGTCGGTTCAATTATTTGGTCAATAAAACTATAGAAAAGAACGCAGTCATGAAAATCTTGAGCTTCACACCCGAGTTCATCGTATCAAGATTTGTGAAGTTTTAGATTTTCATGGCTGCGTTCTTTTCTGTAGTTTTATTGACCGAATAATTGGTTCGCCAGTAATTGGAGGGCCACAGGCACCCCAAGTACTGAGGCCGAAGGTGAGAGGAATGGGAACGATATCCAGATAAAGGGCTATTGATGTTCAAAATAAAATACGCCGTAGGCCCACAATTCGGTTTGGGTCGAAAGTCCAAGCACCGCAGATCTAGCAAAATCGGCGCGTAGCGCCGATCTTTTGCTAGTATGTTACTAGTTTGAAAGAACGCTCCATCGAATTTCAAGATAAAACTTAATTTAATTGAATTTCAAATTAATTTCACCTGAAATCATTACTTTTCGAGAGCCATCATGATATTGATATTATCTGATACATTTTAAATATTTTAAGATGAATTACAGAATGAGTCAACAAACACGTACATTAACTACTTCAATCACTCACTCAATCAATCAATCAACTGTTTATTTATAAAACAAATATTAGAATATTACAATTTCTGTTACGTTAAAATAATACATCAAATAGTACACTAATATTGTTAATGGAACTATTTATTTTATATACAGGGTGTACATAAAGTCAGGATCTATTTTTGTGAAGCACTTGGAAATTATATGGAATTCAATCATAAAATGATAAAGTGGTAACATTGATTAAATAATTAAGAGTAGGATTCGACGTGACGCCCATCAGTATCCCTGCACACTCCTGAGTGCACAGCTCAAATCGTTCCGCAGCATTTCTAAACACATTCTGGAGCATTTGCAAGGTTGTTATCTGCAGCAGTTCGTATACGTGTACGTAAGTTTTCAAGACTCGTAATCTTCGTCTGATAGACGTGCGACTCGATAAAGCCCCATGCAAAGAAATCTAAAGGGGTTAAATCTGGTCATCTCGCTGGCCAAGGTCTGTTGCTTCCGCGTCCGATCCAGCGATTTGGAAAACGTCCATTTAGATAATCCTGAACAATTTTGGCATAGTGACAAGGAGCACCATCATGTTGATTCTAAGGTGCTAACAGTTATTGGTATTCTAAAAAAAAAACGCAGTCCTTAGTATTACCTAGGACTGCGTTTGTTTGTCGTTTTTAAAGGGCAGAGAAATAATACGTCATAATGCGTGGTTGACGTTACTATATATAGCTTTAATGACAAAGACCGGATGCGGACTGATTTCTTGCTTTGTTTTGTTTTTCGAATTTATATTCTTTCTTTCTACTTTTTATTGAAAAGAGAGAGAGAGATATATAGAGAGAGAGTTTTTAATAATAATAATAATATCAAATGATAATAATAATAATAATAATATCAAATGATAATAATAATAATAATAACATTAAGAATAATAATAATAATAATAATAATAATTAAAATAATTAATTTGATTAGCTTAGAAAGAGAACGAACGTTGCGAGACGTGAAGTTGACCGGCCTTATCATTAATCTTATGGCTATCGTTTAAATACTGTACACTCCGATTGTCCCACTTCATTGCTTCAGCGCCCTCGGCACGAGTTAGAGCCTCGCCAGAGGTAGGTATATGTACGAAGTTTATTGGTGTTTGGCCAAACAATATTGGTTAGGTATATTTATTAAGTTAGATTAGTTTAAGTTGTAATCTTTGATTTTTTAGGTTATATATTTTAAGTGTATTCATGTGTGTAGAGTACCTAAGTTTTCAAGACTCGTAATCTTCGTCTGATAGACGTGCGACTCGATAAAGTCCCATGCAAAGAAATCTAAAGGGGTTAAATCTGGTAATCTCGCGACACAAGGTCTGTTGCTTCCGCGTCCGATCCAGCGATTTGGAAAACGTCCATTTAGATAATCCTGAACAATTTTGGCATAGTGACAAGGAGCACCATCATGTTGATAGATGACGGTACTAACAATCCTATCCCCAATCAGCTGAGGTTTAAGGAATTGCTGCAACATGTCCAGATAAATAAGCCCCGTAACTGTAGCTTCAGCAAAGAAAAAAGGACCATAAACCTTAGATTTTGTTAAACCCATCCAGACATTAACTTTAGGTGAGTCTCTTTCCCAATTTTGGACGAAATCATTCGGTCTTTCATCTGCCCAAATTCGACAGTTATGGCGATTTACTTTTCCACACGTATGGAAAGTGGCTTCATCACTAAAGAGAATGTTGTCCATTAAATTATCACTCCAGATTTGTTCTACGAGATCAGCACACACAGCACTTCGTCGAGGGAAATCTTCCTCATGTAAATCATGTAAAACCTGCAAATGATAGCTTTTCTTCCGCAAATTAACTTTCAGAATTTTGTGCACAGATGACGTCGGGAGGCCGAATCTGTGTGATGCAGCACGAACGGACGTACGTGGCTCCTCAGTGACAATTCAGCGTACTGCATTCACGGTAAGATCTGACATACACGGTCGTCCTGATCTTGCTTCATCATTTACAGATCCCGTTCGTTTAAATTTGTTCACCAATTTTCGTATTGTCTTGTCTATTGGCCCCGGCTTATGAAATCTCCTTCTAAACTTCTCTCTGATGTCATTGTGTTTCTTTCCCTCGATTCGCCAAATTACTATTGCCACACGCTCTTCTGTATTCATTCTAAGGGCTTCTGAAAAGAAAAATAGAAAAAAATAATTATTTCACAAAAATAGATCCTGACTTTATGTACACCCTGTACTTTGGCCTTTACGCTGTAGACTTCAGTGAACTCTCAGCTTAAAGCTAAATAATATATAAGTCACTCTTAAATTATATATATATGCAGTAAATATTAAACTTAAATTATTATTATTATTACTATACATATATATACAGTACAAAGAATTGATAGTTAGACACGAGAACTGAAGATAAATAATACAGAAATTCATATTTAATCCTAGATTTTTATCAGCATTCCATTATTAATAGATATTTTAAAACACTGATCACCATTTGGACAACCATAAGCAGTCTTCTCGGAAAACAAATTAAGAAAAATTCAATAGAAAAATTAAATGTTGATAATAAAGAAATTACTCATGATACTGCTATTGCAGACTCTTTAAATGCACATTTTACTTCAATAGCGGATAAGCTTCGCTCACAATTAATAAATAATGATCACTCACCACTAAAATATATGCCACCCAGCCCACTTAATTCATTTTCTTTTGTTTCTGCTACCTCTACTGAGGTCCGGAATATTATTGGTAAATTAAAAAATACAAAAAATAACATTCATAACATTCCTGTACCTATATTGAAACTTGTTAAAGATAAGATATCTGTAACTTTGGCTAAAATTATCAATCAAAGTATTTCCAAAGGAATATTCCCATCAATGCTAAAAACTGGTTGTATAATACCCCTTTTTAAAGGGGGTGATCCTATACTAACAACAAATTACAGGCCGGTATGTTCATTATCTGTGTTCAGCAAAGTTTTTGAAAAAATTGTAAAAAGTAGAATGCAGCGATATTTAGAATCCTACAATTTATTATCTCCAAATCAATATGGCTTCCGTAATAATAAAACAACGGAAATGGCTATTTTAAATCTTATGGAAATTGCAAATATAGCTAAAGAGAACAAAGAAATAATGATATCAATATTTATGGATTTGAGTAAGGCGTTTGACCATAATATTCTACTTAATAAATTATATTGTTATGGTTTTAGAGGAGCAATCAGTGATTGGTTTAAAAATTATTTAGCCAATAGATATCATTTTGTATCAGTAAATAAGGTTTGCTCAACTAAAGCGCTTGTCTAACATGGTGTGCCACAGGGCTCACTTCTGGGTCCACTGTTATTTTTATTATATATAAATGACCTTCCACGTTCATCTGATATATTGAACTTCATAATGTTTGCAGATGATACAAGTGTGTCTTTTTCTTCCAAAGATGTTAATTCAGCTAAGAATATATTTAATTCAGAATTCATCAGTGTAATGAAATGGTTGACCACCAATAAACTCTTCCTAAATACCAGTAAAACAAACTTCGTGATTTTTACTAATAAAACAAATGTATATCTTGATGAACTTAATGTTAATGAAATCGCTATAAAGGAGTATATTGTAACAAAATTTCTTGGTGTAATGCTAGATAAGAATTTGCAATGGAGTGATCATGTAAATTATATGGCGAAAAAGATTTCAAGGAGCGTTGCTATAATGTTTAAACTTAGAAATGTAGCTCCTAAACAAGTTTTATTGACTCTTTATCATACTCTTGTTCTTCCTTATATAACTTACTGCATGCACCCTTGTTTGGGGAAACTCCGCTAACAACGCATTAAATGGTATCTTTGTCATCCAAAAACGAGCAATAAGGTTATTATCTGATGCTGATTTCCTTGATCACTCTAGTGCATTATTTAAAGAGCTAAACCTACTAAAACTCAGTGATATAACCAAACTGGCACATTTTATTTTATTTGCGAGTGTAAGAACAAAATCATTAATTTGCAATGGGTAAATAGATATTTTGTAACTCATCAAGAAATCCACTCGTATCAGACCAGAAATCGATCAAAGCTTGTTATACCTCAATTTAGATTGCCTTCATCTCAAAATCTACCCATTTTCATTGGAGTGAAACTCTGGAATGACTTAAATGCCGATATAAAAAATATTGTGAATGTAAATTTGTTTAAAATCAAGTTGAAATCCCGATTAATAATGGCATACTAACAAAAATCTAGGATTAATATCCATTACTATTGTTTACTAATTAGTAGTTTCTCGTGCGTAATCTAGTATTAAAAAACATTTCTTGGAATTGTTCAGTTCTTATCTCTCATGTATAATATTGGTTTGTTTGTATGGTATTGGTATAGTGCCTTCAATGGTTACCTTGTATTTGTCATGTCAGTAGTGATAATTTAAGATTAATACATGTTTTAACTATTAATAATACTTATTTACTTATTTATTTATTTATTATTAATTAATAACAACTAGCTGTTTATTTTTAATATGAGCCCAGTAAAGCCTAAAGCTTAAGGGCCAAATTAAATAAACTAAATAGTCGAGCTTCACAATTATTCATGTCATTGTAAATTGTAAAACCAAATGTATTTATTTTATTATCAATAAAGGTTATTCAATTCAATTCAATTCACATTAAAGCTTTGCAGACCTTTTACTGTAAATATGTTTCTCTTACATGCATCTGTCCATCCATATATATATATATATATATATATATATATATATAAAATGGTAAATCCCCTTCGTGATTTACTTTAAAAGAAATGCTATCCAGTACAAGGCTATTTCAAGCAGGTAATCATTCCTTTGTATCGTATCGGAGAAAGAATCTTCAAATATCCATAAACAACCAGCGGCTCTATCCTCCTGACTACACCTTATTACACAGTTGCAGATAGGCCTACTCTTCACGGAGACGCTACGGAGTTAAAACCCCAGTAAAGCCCCGTGAAGGCCCAGTAAACTTCATATAAAAGCTCTCCCCAAAAAACCTGCCATAAAATCTTCTATTAAAAACCCTATAAAAATTTTGACCCTTGACCCCACGCGGCGGAGTGAAGTCAGGCAGTTTAGTATCCTTCCTTCCCCCAAATAAAAGAGTTTATCGGAGAAGAAAATAGGAAAAGCGCGAAGGAAAATAAAAAATAGGGAAAAATATATAGAAAATATATAAGAAAGATTGTCCAAAATAAAGAGTAAACTTGACCCAGCCAATATTGAATGAACGCCTCTCCCCTTCGCGATTTCTTGCCGGCCATTCCGAGGAAGCTTTTTCCAAAGCTGTTTTGGCCATATGGACTCGTGACAAGTCTGACCAATTGCTTATTACGAGACCTTCTCTCTCCCCCTTATCATGTTGACGCACATTCGCATGCATATGTCGTTTCACTTCTTACCATATACAAAATATGTCCACTTATATATATATATATATATATATTATATATATATATATATATATATATATATATATATATTGATGGATTAATTGCTTCTCTTAATGAGGCAACAGTGGAATGTTGTATAGATGACATATTTATAAATAACTTAGTATATGCCGATGATATGGTGTTAATAAGTCCTTCGGTGAAAGATCTGGATCATCTTATAAAAATTTGTGAATCATATTCTCAGAACCTTGACATTAATTTTAATGTTACTAAAACTAAGGTTATTCAGTTCCATCCTAAAAGCTCAAACCAAACAACTAATATTATTTTCAAAATGAGAGACGAACCAATAGATCAGGTACAAGAATTTAAGTATCTGGGTTAAACTGTCACCAGTTCCTTTAGTGACGACTCAGATATAAGGAAACAATATCGAAGTTACTGTACTCAGGCAAACATGATTGTAAGGAACTTCAAATTCTGTACAAGCGAAGCTAAAGTCACTCTTTTTTCGTACTTTCTGTACTAATATTTATGGGTAGCAACTCTGCGTTAATTATAAAAAAAGGTTCTGCAGAACCGTCAATTTGCTTTACAACAGATCCTACAGACTGCTATGTAAGTTACCCCCAAGATACTGAGCCTCTCAAATGTTCGCTAACCGCAACGTTCCGAGCCTCCCTGAGGTAACAAGACGTGCTGAATGCAGTCTAATGGGAAGAATTAAAAACTGAGACAATCCAATTCTCCAAGCTATTCATCAGTCCTGCTTTATCTCTTCTAGACTGTGTACCTCTTGGTATGAAAGTGTTTGTCTACAGCTCCACTTAATTCCCGCATCAGCCATTCCATTACATGCACTTTTTTATTTTTATGAAGCTGTTATTACTAATTCTATTATTTCTCGTTTCTTTACGTGTATTATTGATATTTCTGTATTACCTTAGTCCTTTTTTTGTTCTTGTTATTTTAATTTATTGTTTAATTAGTTGTATCGTTGATTACCTTGATGGATACTGTACCTTTTTCTTTAGGTGGGCCGGGGTGGGGGCGGGATCTGTCTCCTACTAATAAACATTATTATTGTCATTATTATTATCATCATTATCATTACCATATATAAATATATATATATTGGTATTGTCACAACGTTTACTTTTTGTCTTTATTTCCATTTTTTCTTTTTGTAGTCTTTTGTAGTCTTTTTGTAGTCTTTTGTAGTCTTTTTGTAGTCTTTTGTAGTCTTTTGTAGTTTCGGTGTCTTGTTTTTATTTCTATTTTAGTCATAATTTTTAGTTTTTTTTAATTTATTATTGTTTGATTTATCTTATCGTTTATGACCTTCAAGAATATTGTACTCTTTTATAGGATTTATATCCTTTTAATAAATTTTGAATTGGATTGAATTGAATAGCCTTTATTAATAATAAAATAAATACATTGGTTTTACAATTTACGATGACATGAATAATTGTGAAGCTGGACTATTTATTTTATTTAATTTGGCCCTTAAGCTTTAGGCTTTACTGGGCTCTTATTAAAAATAAACAGCTAGTTGTTATTAATTAATAATAAATAAATAAATAAGTAAATAAGTATTATTAATAGTTAAAACGTGTATTAATCTTAAATTATCACTATGACATGACAAATGCAAGGTAACCATTGAAGGCACTATATCATTACCATACAAAGAAACCAATATTATACATGAGAGATGAGAACTGAACAATTCCAAGAAATGTGTTTTTAATACTAGATTACACACGAGAAATTAATAATTAGTAAACAATATTAATGGATATTAATCCTAGATTTTTGTTAGTATGCCATTATTAATCGGGATTTCAACTTGGTTTTAAACAAATTTACATTCACAATATTTTTTATATCGGCATTTAAGTCATTCCATAGTTTCAATCCAATGAAAATGGGTAGTTTTTGAGATGAAGACAATCTAAATTGAGGTATATCGAGCTTTGATCTATTTCTGGTCTGATACGAGTGGGTTTCTTGATGAGTTACAAAATATCTATTTACCCATTGCAAATTAATGAATTTGTTCTTACACTCGTAAATAAAAATAAAATGTGCCAGTTTGGTTATATCATTGAGCTTTAGTAGGTTTAACTCTTTAAATAATGCACTAGAGCAGCGGTGTCCAATACGTTCGCCACTCGCCACATGTGGCGAATAGGCTATTGCGTTGTGGCGATATTATTAATATTTTTTTTGTAATACTTATCTTCGATATTAATAATAAATAATTTGAAATGTCGATTGTAATATGCTTTTTAATCCTTTTTTATGATGTGGCGAATACGAAAAATAGAAAACCATAAGTGTGGCTAGCCATGGAATTTCTATTGGACACCGCTTCACGAGAGTGATCAAGGAAATCAGCATCAGATAATAACCTTATTGTTCGTTTTTCGATGACAAAGATACCATTTAATGCGTTGTTAGCGGAGTTTCCCCAAACAAGGGTGCAGTATGTTATATAAGGAAGAACAAGAGTATGATAAAGAGTCAATAAAACTTGTTTAGGAACTACATTTCTAAGTTTAAACATTATAGCAACGCTCCTTGAAATTTTTTTCGCGATATAATTTACATGATCACTCCACTACAAATTCTTATCTAGCATTACACCAAGAAATTTTGTTACAGTACACTCCTTTATAGCGATTTCATTAACATTAAGTTCATCAAGATATACATTTGTTTTATTAGTAAAAATCATGAACTTTGTTTTACTGGTATTTAGGAAGAGTTTATTGGTGGTCAACCATTTCATTACACTGATGAATTCTGAATTAAATATATTCTTAACTGAATTAACATCTTTGGAAGAAAAAGACACACTTGTATCATCTGCAAACATTATGAAGTTCAGTATATCAGATGAACGTGAAAGGTCATTTATATATAATAAAAATAACAGTGGACCCAGGACTAAGCCCTGTGGCACACCATGTTTGACAAGCGCTTTAGTTGAGCAAACCTTATTTACTGATACAAAATGATATATATTGGACAAATAACTTTTAAACCAATCACTGATTGCTTCTCTAAAACCGTAACAATATAATTTATTAAGTAGAATATTATGGTCTATTACATCAAACGCCTTACTCAAATCCATAAATATTGATATCATTATTTCTTTGTTCTCTTTAGCTATATTTACAATTTCCATAAGATTTAAAATAGCCATTTCCGTTGTTTTATTATTACGGAAGCCATACTGATTTGGAGATAATAAATTGTAGGATTCTAAGTATCGCTGCATTCTACTTTTTACAATTTTTTCAAAAACTTTGCTGAACACAGTTAATGAACACACCGGCCTGCAATTTGTTGCTAGTGTAGGATCACCCCCTTTAAAAAGGGGTGTTATACAACCAGTTTTTAGCATTGATGGGAATATTCTTTGGAAATACTTTGATTTATAATTTTAGCCAAAGTTACAGATATCTTAGCTTTAACAAGTTTCAATATAGGTACAGGAATGTTATGAATGTTATTTTTTGTACTTTTTAATTTACCATTAATATTCCGGACCTCAGTAGAGATAGCAGGAACAAAAGAAAATGAATTTAGTGGGCTGGGTGGCATATATTCTAGAGGTGAGTGATCATTATTTATTAATTGTGAGCGAAGCTTATCCGCTATTGAAGTAAAATGTACATTTAAAGAATCTGCAATAGCAGTATCATCGGTGATTTCTTTATTATCAACATTTAATTTCTCTATTGATTTTTTCTTAATTTGTTTTCCGAAAAGATTGTTTATGGCTATCCAAGTGTTTTTCATGTCTCCTTTATGTTTGGAAAATTGATTGTTATAATAGTTTTATTTTGTAATTTTGATTATTTTAGTTAATTTGTTTCTGTATTGAGTATATTGTAGTTTAAGAATTTTGCTTTGTAATTGCAATTTAAATACTTTATCTCTGTTTGCTAACTTAAATTTTTTTATAGAACTTTATTTATATATATATATATATATGGTGATTCGTAAGTCAGGTTACATAGGGCTTTTCTGTTTCTTTGCAGGTAAATGAGTTATGAGATGTTATCGAAGGAGGACCGCATTGATGTGATATTCCTAGCTGGCTGCATAAGTGCATTGCCGTTAACGGTGGCCATATCGAACATGTGATGTGACTATTCCCCTGTATCATTACATAATACAGTATTTCCCTATGTAACCTGACTTTTGAATCACCCTATATATATATATATATATATATATATATATTATATATATATATATATATATATATATATATATATATATATATATATATATATATATACTGTATATATATATATATATATATATATATATATATATATATATATATATATATATATATATATATATATATTAGTGATGTAGCGGATATCATTTTTTCACATCCGCGGATGCGGATGCGGATGAGGATGTTTGATTTCAACATCCGCGGATGCGGATGCGGATGTCTACATTTTCGTTATTTTTTAGGATATATTCGAGATATGTTGTGTTTAACGTATATAATAAGTTATTATATAGAGAGAGCTGTAGCTATAATGTAGTATAATTGATTAATTGTACAATAATTGCTGTACTTTTCTCTGAACATATAAAATAATATCAAGCATCTAACTAATATAGAAATCAATTAGTGAATTCGTCTGCAAATAAATTCGTTATATTTTGTTGAGTTTCAGCCACAATTAGAAACCATAATTGTGTTACCAGGATGCGGGACGTGAACCCAACTCAAATGCACCCCCACCGACCTCTTTCCCCAACCTCCTCCACCCTTATAGAAAGAGATCTTTAATTAGCTTGATAACTATTTATATTAAGTTTAAAGTTTTATTAGGCATATTTATAAATGAGTAATTAAAATAAAGTAAACTAAGATGTTCATCGTTTAATGTTCAAACTTAATTATAGGAAGGTTATGCTTAAGGAACATTAATTTTTCTGCCTTTTCTGCTGCCAGTCTGTTTCTCTTTTCATCATATATTAATCCAGCACTGCTAAATAATCTCTCGCTTGGTACGTTTGTTGGAGGACAGGCTAAATGTTTCCTCGCAAGTTTACTCAAGTATGGATAGATATTCTGCGTATTTTTCCACCAACTAGTCACATGCAGCCAAGCGTTTTTCTTGGTGATAGCTCTCGATCATTTTTACTACATCTTTTGACATCGCGTAGGTCTCGTCATTGCTGCTTGACTCAAGAAACTGAGAGACAGATTCTGTGATAGATTTGCTTGTTGAAGGTGTTGGTTCTGTCACTGAAACTTTTATTCTTTTGGTGGGTGGCGAAGCGACAGATTCAAGAAATTGAAGCTCTTCAACTGCTTTGCCATTTGATGATTTAACTCGTTCTAATGTACTAGGTGAAAATAACTTAGCTTTGTAACGTGGATCTAAGTAGGTTGCAAGAGAGTAACTTCATACAAGAACAGCCTCTCGTCTTGTCGCTTGCATCACTTTTGAGCACAATGAACTAGTTCTATTAATATAATAGAATTTGATAATTTCCGCTTATTAATGACGTTTTATCTCAACGGTCCACATCCGCACGACATCCGCAGTCCAAAGTGCGGATGCGGACGCGGGTGCGGATGCGAGAAAATGTGCGGATGTTCCGCGGATGCGGATGTGACCTACATCACTAATATATATTATATATATATATATATATATATATATATATATATATATATATATATATGACAAAACGCCACCACCACCACTTCAGTCGAAAGTAAAGGCGCTAGCCACAATACACCGACGGGATAAAAGGAGAAACACAAATGAATTAGACCTTTATCTTTCCACTGCTTTGGGCGACAACACAAAACCACCAGGGAAGGAACTTTACTTAGAAGCTTTTAAGGCAATGACAGCTTCTTTATATTTGTTTGTATATAAAGGTATCTTATATATATATATATATATATATATATATATGAAAATTATTTCACGAAAGTAACACGTGAAAAATATTTATGATGAATAAAACCACGAAGGAAAGGAAACACAAAAAGGTGCTCAAGCGCTTTCGTCTAATGACATCCTCAGGAACACTGAAGTACATAAAAGGTTACGGCCTATATATAGGTTACAGAAAGAAAAAAAAAATAAATAAATAACATACATACACACAAACATATATATATATATACACACACATACATATCTACACACATACATACATATATATATATATATATATATACAATAAACGGAGAAGTAAAAATAAAAATTAAAAATTAAAAATTAGAGGATTAACAAAGAGGCAAACAGATTTATAAGGAAAAATATCGATTTTTAGCACAAGATCAAATGAATTATAAAAATACAAATTTATACTGGAAATCTGCCTGGATTTTAACACTTTGCCTTTTAGAGTCAAGTTTCGATATATATAAAAATAAAATGAAGATTAAAAGTTAATAAAGTAGCGTACAAGTTTACCAAAGATTTAGCGTCCTACCCTTTTTATCTAAATTTGTTTTGAAGGAATTCAAAACAACAGGATCGAGTTGAAAAAGACCTTTGCTTATGTTGAAGTTATTTGAAAGTTGGATAATGGCAGACTCAAGAATATTTCTATTGACAATGTTGCTAGAATGAAATAAAACTGAAGCATTATTCCAATCAATACAGTGGGATAACTCTGCCAAATGGACAAAAGAGCACTGGACAACTGTCCTGTTCTAACGGAATATTGATGCTGTTTTACGTGTGTGCAAATCCTTTCCCGTCTGACCTATGTAAAAGGAATCACATTGTTTACACCCAATTTTATAGATAATGCCTGAATTATTGGTAGGGCTATTTTTTACTATGATATTTTTCACAATATTGTTATATGAAAATACTACATTAATATCCAAAAGTTTAAGTACATTAGCAATGCCTAAAAAGCCCGGGAAAAATGGAAGTACTAAAATATTTTTTGACAAAGTACGAGTGTTATTATTGACACGATAGAAAGTTCGTTTTGCCTTGTTGAGACAAGATTCCATAAACGCAGATGGGTAACACAGATCACTTCCAATACCGTTGATTTTTTTCCAATTCGACATCGATGTATTCCGGACTGGCGATCCTAAGGGCGCGGAGAAACATTGATGAAAAAATGGCCTTCTTAGTGGGGGGTGTCATGTCCCGAGTAAAAGCGTACGTAGGACAAATTGTTTGTTGTTTTCCGATAGATACTAAACTTAAAACCTGGGCTTTCCCTATGTACCCGCACATTTTTGGATGTACGGGTACATAGGGAAAGCCCAGGTTTTAAGTTTAGTATCTATCGGAAAACAACAAACAATTTGTCCTACGTACACTTTTACTCGGGACATGACACCCCCACTAAGAAGGCCATTTTTTCATCAATGTTTCTCCGCGCCCTTAGGATCGCCAGTCCGGAATACATCGATGCCGAATTGGAAAAAATCAACGGTATTGGAAGTGATCTGTGTTACCCATCTGCGTTTATGGAATCTTGTCTCAACAAGGCAAAACGAACTTTCTATCGTGTCAATAATAACACTCGTACTTTGTCAAAAAATATTTTAGTACTTCCATTTTCCCGGGCTTTTTAGGCATTGCTAATGTACTTAAACTTTTGGATATTAATGTAGTATTTTCATATAACAATATTGTGAAAAATATCATAGTAAAAATAGCCCTACCAATAATTCAGGCATTATCTATAAAATTGGGTGTAAACAATGTGATTCCTTTTACATAGGTCAGACGGGAAAGGATTTGCACACACGTATAAAACAGCATCAATATTCCGTTAGAACAGGACAGTTGTCCAGTGCTCTTTTTGTCCATTTGGCAGAGTTATCCCACTGTATTGATTGGAATAATGCTGCAGTTTTATTTCATTCTAGCAACATTGTCAATAGAAATTTTCTTGAGTCTGCCATTATCCAACTTTCAAATAACTTCAACATAAGCAAAGGTCTTTTTCAACGCGATCCTGTTGTTTTGAATTCCTTCAAAACAAATTTAGATAAAAAGGGTAGGACGCTAAATCTTTGGTAAACTTGTACGCTACTTTATTAACTTTTAATCTTCATTTTATTTTTATATATATCGAAACTTGACTCTAAAAGGCAAAGTGTTAAAACCCGCGCAGATTTCCAGTATAAATTTGTATTTTTATAATTCATTTGATCTTGTGCTAAAAATCGATATTTTTCCTTATAAATCTGTTTGCCTCTTTGTTAATCCTCTAATTTTTAATTTTTAATTTTTATTTTTACTTCTCCGTTTAGGGCATATATATATATATATATATATATATATATATATATATATATATATATATATATATATGTATGTATGTATGTGTGTAGATATGTATGTGTGTATGTATGTTATTTATTTATTTTTTTTTTCTTTCTGTAACCTATATATAGGCCGTAACCTTTTATGTACTTCAGTGTTCCTGAGGATGTCATTAGACGAAAGCGCTTGAGCACCTTTTTGTGTTTCCTTTCCTTCGTGGTTTTATTCATCATATATATATATATATATATATATATATATATATATATATATATATATATATATATATATATATATATATATTCTCGTGTCCAGTTTTTATGTTTAACATCTACCTGATGTATTGTTCTGTTAAGGTTGTGTTACGTTTAATTTCTACCGGATGTACAGGGCGTCCCAGAAGGCTGGGCTCATAGGGAAAATAGACATTATATTTTTAAAGTGAAACAAGCACATTTCTAATGTCAGTTTTACATATTTCAGGAAAGAAAATACCCTAATGGCTCAGTATACCAATCAAGAGAGGGTGGAACTGGTATTGCTACATGTTTCCGGAAAAAGCCAGAGGGAGGCATATTCGTGAAATAACTAACATGCTTTTTCTGGCTTTTTCCGGAAACATGTGGCAATACCAATTCCACCTTCTCTTGATTGGTATACTGAGCCATCAGGGTATTTTCTTTCCCAAAATATGTAAAACTGATATAAGAAATGTGTTTGTTTCACTTTAAAAATATAACGTCTATTTTCCCCTATGAGTCCAGACTTCTGGGACACCCTGTATTGTTGTAATTAGGTTGTGTACCAGGCAGTTGAATTAAATAGTTACAAAAAAAAGATAATCTTGGTTGAAATAATTATCCGAATTGTTCACCAAACAATTAAATACATATTTTTTTGTTGTTTTAACCAAATATGTTCTTCCTTCTATTCGTGACAGCTTTTCTTCACGGATACGGATAAGAATATACGTCCATATTAACTTCACTTATGTCGTGTGACAAACATTTCTCTGTTCTTCAAACCCTAAAAAACTCATTTGATTTCATTTCATCATTATTATCCGAAACGGAACAAATTTTCCAATCTAGTTTGAAGTACTATCGTGATATCGCGTGTCATTCGTCATTGTGACGGCATGCGAACAGAGAAGTGAGCAGGGACAACTCAAGAGAGCATCAAGATTCGTGTAATAAAGCACGATACATAAATGCGTGATATTACCAATTTTGCTCTTTTTCTCGCCACTTAATGAAAACGCGAAAAGCGTCCCCGTCGTCCCCCCTCACCATTTTCCTCGTTCATCTTCCAATATTCTTTTTGACGATGAAAGAAAACTCTCTTTCAATACGGTTTTTCTTTATCACTAAAAGACGATGCTTCAGTTCCATCCTATTGGTTTCTTTTATGAACGTTAATGTAAGAATTAGATTAATATTAAGCGCCTTTTGCGTAATCTCAGGAGAGGAAAATCAAAGCTGTTATTAAGC
>JAJOZX010007633.1:97500-147500 GCA_023014485.1 Bathynomus jamesi | reverse complement strand
GGGGTACACTGAGTTAACCATGAAGTTGGATTATCCTTGATTATGAACCGCACCTCATTCACGGATAACTGAATGAGTACTGTTATTTACATTCGCTTTCAATAACGTCCTTTCACAAATTCACATACACCAAGAAAACTTGTCACATTTCCTTTAATTCATTCTCTCTCTTAACCAGAAGCACCACGTATTCAACAAACATCAAATGCGACAGCCCCAACTCACTCTCTTCCAAAATCAGATTTACTTCCTTCTCACACATCACCATGGATTATCCTTGATTATGAACCGCTCCTCATTCACGGATAACTGAATGAGTACTGTGTTATTTACATTAGCTTTCAATAACGTCCTTTCACATACATCAAGAAAACTTGTCACATTTCTTTTAATTCATTCTCTCTCTTAACCAGAAGCACCACGTATTCAACAAACGTCAAATGCGACAGCCCCAACTCACTCTCTTCCAAAATCAGATTTACTTCCTTCTCACACATCACCCAATCCAATATACACATTAAACAATCATAAGGACAATCACTCAGCCTTGTCGTACTCCAATATTAACACTGAACCAGTAACTCAACTTACCCTGTTAATGACCTATTTCTGTCTCCGATAATTTTGTATTCGCAAGAATATAATGCAATTATAATAAAAGAAAAAAGGGGGAAGAGATGGAAGAAGAAAAGAGGGGAAAGATAGAAGAAGAAAAGAGGGGAAATATAGGAGAAGAAAAGGGGGAAAGATAGAAGAAGAAAAGGGAAAAAGAGAGGAGAAGAACGAGAAAAGAAAGGGAAAAGAGAATATAGCAGTAGGAGGGGAATTGAGGGGTCGCTTACTATAACCGCGAATGCGCCAAATCTCAATTTTTTTGTTTCATCATATGGTTCAGTCAATCATATTCTTTCATCTCCTGAAAGGATTTTCGTGAAAACACACTAGAAATAGTCTAAAACTAACATTAAAGAACCGTAGTTACAGCCAGGGCCTATCAGAGGGGGGAGGGGCAAGGAGGGCCATTTGGCCTGGGCCTCAAGCTTAAGGGGGCCTCAAATTTAGAAACTTTCAGGTTTGAATATAATGTTTTGTAGTGAAAGTAATAATTGGGTTTAGCTGTGGGCCTCAAAAGTTGGAAGTGGCCCGGTCCTCTCTAGACCTCTGAGAGGGCCTGGTTACAGCACTGGTCATTTTCCCGCGTACTAAAACCACGAATCTCCAGTGTCGCGGGATAGGGCAAAACTTTTATAGGGGGTGGGGGTGATTTTTGTGGTCCGCATGACATTCGGGGGACAACAGAGGTGTTCACAGGTCTTCTTAAAAGACTACTATACCATTTAACCATTATTTCTTTTAAAAAAATGTTCCATTTTTACTACTTAGAGATCTAAAACCATTTTTTTTTTAATTTTTATGCTCTGTAACAAATAGTGTTGTTCTCAAAAAACCAAATAAAATATTTATACTAGATTTTCATTGTTGAAATATGTATTAAATTAAAGAACACATTTTTTTTTGTTGCTTATAAACTTGGTTTTAATTAAATCTATTGAAAATAAAGCACGTTACACGAGCGAGTTTCGACGTAAAAAACTTTAAACCTGTTTTTCTGAAAAAGTGTGTTTTGGCGCATTCGCGGTTATAGTACGCGACCCCTTAATTGAGAAGGGGAAAAAGTGCTCCAGCTCAGTTAAGTGCGTTTACGTTCAGTTTATTTCAGTTTAAGGGAAATAACTTTGCATCTTGGAGTGTGAGATGGGGTCGAGTAACTTCACAAATATGCCAATGGGTGAGTTTTGTATACAGATAAACTAACACTGGAGAAGGATAGCGCCCAGAACCTGTTAACGACCGAACGCCGACACTTTCCTAGGACAAATAGAACGTTAACTGAAGTCTTCCCACAAGATCAGGAGAAGTATCATCTGTTTCTTTTTCTGGAAAGAAAGAAAAGAAAGAAAAGAAAGAAAGCAAGAAATGAAAGTCGGAAAAGTGAGGAGAAGAGCTAAAGAAAGAGGAAGGTGTGATAGGGAAACTGGAGCGCCGCCAGACTCGATCAAATGGGTAATATCAAGATCTTAATCAGGGGAATTCGAACGCAGGAAATTGTAACCTCACAAGGAAACCAACAGATGCCAGAGACGGAACGTTGACATCTTCCCATGAGGCAGTCAAGAAAACAACTCCAGTCTTCCCGGGAGGCCATGAGAAGGGGGAAGGCTGAAAAAAAGGCTGGGTAGCCTATCACGCACCTTTTCTAACATTTCTTTGATCTGAAACTTCTTTTACAGTTGTTATATAGCATCGTTGAGACGTTAATTGAAATATGAATTTTTGTTAATATATTTACAGACTGAATTGTAAACACAATTAAATAGTGTACATTACTAAAAGAATATTTTCAATTAAAAAAAAGAAAAACAAAATTAATTAATATACCTTTAAAGGAAAATATAAACGCCTTTTTACGTCTTACACAAATGTAAAATAAACTTTACAGAAAAATCCTTTCTGATTAAATTAATTTAATATATCTTGTTTATCCTTTATGAACTGTAATGGCATACAGTAATTGGATATGAACCATGCGTTTGATTTTTAGTTCTTAGCTTTGAAAACTGAAAACCTATCAGAAAGTGAAAAATTATCCTACCAACTTAATTAACTTACTTGAAAGTATTTGCAGAATAAACAAAAAGGGTAAGTTTCAAGATTAATATCATTAAACACACACACACACACACACACACACACACACACACACATCTAATTTAACTTTACCTAAGCTAACCTTAGCGCCATCGAACTGAAAAGGACATGATAAATGTTTCGAACGTAAGTGAGGGCTCGAAGAATGGTTTCTGTTAAGATATTAAATAATGGCTTAAATCTGGCTTAACCTAACCTAACCAAACCCTAACTAACCTAACCTAGCGTAAACTAACCTAATCAAGACTAACATATCTTTCGTTTTCCTGGAATAAAACTGTCTCTAGATTGGGTTCATATAAATTTTTTAATGATCAGAGGTGCCAAAAGTGTTACCCCACAAAAAATACCCAATAACATCTGTGAATTATTATACACATTCGACCTCAGTTATGCCCATTTGTTTGCGACCACACACACACACACACACACACACGCGCGCGCAGAGTACAAGAACGAATGTGCACAATTATTCAACATATTGCAAGCTAATTAATATGTATTTGTATTTAATCTTGAGATACTGTATTTAAGCTTTGTAGATACAGATCAACAATTATAGAATTTGGGATCAAACTGGTTTCTCTCGTAAATTAAAAAAAATAATAACTAAATACAAAAATATATATTGATCTTACCTTACAATCTCGCTCAGAACAATTCCAGACAAGCCGGCTGTACCTGACTATGAGAGCTGTAGAGTCCAAGCAAAAAAACTCTCTCCTTCACCAAGCCAGCTCCAGAGGTGGGGCCACGAGTCTGACTTCCGTGCGTGAAATATGAAATCATCACACGGAAATTCTACAAGGTTACAGGATATATACAAGAGAGAGAAAACCAGTTCCCTCCTCCAACAAGTCCCGCAAATGAGGTGGGATGCTGTAGCGGGATCGACCGCAGGTCGGTTCAGGTCGATCCTGAACTGTCGTTCAAATCCTCGTAAAATCTTAAAGTAACATATATATATATATATATATATATATAGATTTTATTTGAATTAAACTTATAAAATTCCTGAGCAGAAAATTGTATAATTTTTTCTATTCTATATTTAGTTTCGTATAAATTTTGTCCATTTTATTGAGTTCCAAAGACGGTTTAAATTTTTAAAAGTTTAAAAAAAATTTCCCCTCTTTTCGTGCCGTGCATTAAAATTTTCCTTGCGTGAAGAGATAGGACAACTGCGTGAAGAGATAGGACAACTGCGTGAAGAGATAGGACAACTGCGTGAAAAGATAGGACAACTACGTGGAAGCTGATACGCCCGCATCAATAGGAAATTGTGAATGAACAGTCTCAAATGGAAGTTAATTAGAGAACCTCAGAGCTATGGTGTCCAACCCCCCGTATGCAAATCGGGTGCCTTACAGTTATTAAAAGTACAATGAATCTTATTTAAAATGGAGATTAAAGTTATCTTTCCTTCCTCCCCGATTATATCTTACTAGTGATAGGGTGAATCAAAGAGAGTTGATGGCTAATGATAATCTTGATTTATGCAAGATTTACTAACGTTTTTTTTATTTTTTTTTTTTATCTCAGACGACGTTTTGAAATTGACTCTTCCGATCAGCAGCGTCTCTATTCGCGAATCTTTTTTATACACGAAGTGTGCGCTTTGTACCGACGGTAAATAAGTTAATATGTATTTCATACCAGGAGGCTTCCTTTCTCTACTTTTTCCATCTTGCGAAAAATGAAAGCGTTGCCAAAATAAACTCGGTATTCGATTTCGTAGAAAGATAACGATATTGATGTCATCAAGGTTCAAGTTCGTATTCAGAATGCAAATCAAGCAAACCAACGGCGACAGGTCTGCAAATTCCTTTTTCTGAAAAGAGAAGAGAATAATGGAAGGCAGTGTTCCTTCTCCGATCGCAGAAGTGAACTAAAAATTATTCCATTACAATCATATTTCAAGCAATCCTTCCAATATCGTTCCCCCTCTTCTTGAGACCTTCCTTCGCTCGATTTCGTCAGTCATAAAACCGAATCTCTGGAGGGTTTTGTCAAGATCCCTTTTGGGGTTGTCAAGGTCCTAAGGCCCCTCGAGTCCCCCGGTGTCAATGTATGAGGAATTGCCCAATCGCGTCCTTTGGACATAATGCCGCTTATTATTCATTCATGAAACGTCTAAAACAATCACAGTCCAATTTTGAGCAACGAGAGAGACGCGAAGCGAACCCTGCGGGGCATGAGAGGAAAATGGGGGGAAGCTCGAAGGCGGGAATGAGATGGAGGCAACGGGAAGAAAGACAGGGAAGAAAAGGGTGACACTTTCGTTATTTTCGTACGCATATACGTATTTATAAAGCCTAATATGGTTACTCTAATACGCCGACGAGAAATTGCTGAATGAAAGTCGCTCAAAAACTGTAACAAAAGTTTTAAATATGCAAAAACAGTAAATCCACCGTTTTAACGAGATCAAAAAAATTATGTCAAACGTTTTAAGCCTTTAAGTCCTGAATTTTTTGTAGAGTTAAGTTATGAATGCGTGTATTTGAAACGTTAGCAATTTGTACCGTTAAAAAGGTGCTTTCTTTTCTCTAATTAGCAAATTTCGTACGGAGTAACAATTATTCTATACGTCGAGAGTAAACCGAAAAAGAGACGAGTAGAATGCTCGGTGGATTTCAAAGCTAAAAGTTTCAAATCATTCATCCATGCACGATGCTCATCATTGCTGCATAAAAAATCGTACTTCGTTGAATATCATATTCTCTATTTCCATTTTCGCCATTTTATAGGTAAAATAAAATATATAAATAGAGGCGAATTCTTCTCGACAATACTTTATTTATATATATATATATATATAATATATATATATATATATATATATATACACACACATATATATATATATATATATATATATATATATATATATATATTGAGAGAGAGAGAGAGAGAGAGAGAGAGAGAGAGAGAGAGAGAGAGAGAGAGAATGGAAAATTTCGGGGCAGAACTACGGAAAACTTATTTGTATTTAAAAATGTTAATTTTTTCGTCGAAATAATTAAATACCGTTTATACTTTTTAAAGAGTGAAGCTCAACTTTTAATGTTCATCCCTGATTTTCCTTTGTAGATGCCTACTTTTTTGTGTAAGAGGGTTATCTCATAGGGATGAGAATGCTTTTAAAAATGATAAGCAAAAATACTGCGCACTGATAAAATTTTACTTTGGTTTTATATATATATATATATATATATATATATATATATATATATATACACAGTGAAACAAGTCGATCGTGCCTGACAATAATGGAGAGTTCGTTGAATTTTGTATTGAATAAGTGACCAACGCACGATATGCGTTTCACGTGTGGTACCCTGCTATTTTATGGTGGCTATTAGACATTTAAAAAACACGATAACTGCATATTATTGTCAGGTAAAACATTTCCAAAATAAAATAATAGTATGTGACTTCTTTAGAATTCATCATGTGGCATATTCGATAAAAGGAGTTTGACCACTGGTGACTCATCTCCAAATTTTGGGAAAATATGAAGGGAACGAGGTCATTCTCGAACTGAGAGAGCTAGGATCCGATGACGGAATCCTTCGTAGAGCAAAGTGTAGCAGTCTAATAGAGCTTGTTCACCATGAACAAGTGATCTGTAAGAAATCAAAGCTTTTGGAATCCTATTTTTAGTGAATCATTGGCTATGTTGAAAACAAGAATGTTACACCTTTCATCAGTGTTTCCCAATCTTTTTTGGCTCAAGGCATCCAATGCCATCTGATTCCGGAGAATTTTCGCTTCCCAATGTTCAATATCCAGTCACCCCTTTCTCTCCAACACCTCGTAATTTCAGTTTGAAAGTATATAGTTACCTTATGGACGAAATAAATCATGAATGCTTTGTGTCATTTGAATTTTCGCTATCTTCAATAACTTTTTGAATTTTCGATTATTTATTTTTGCAATTTTCACTAAATTTTGTGGCACCCCTAAAAGGCACTCGCGGCACTCCAGTTGCGAAATATTGCCTTAGAATTTTGTAAAATAGTATCGATAAATTTTTAATCCACTTTCATTGTTTATGGATCTTCTTAATTACAGTTGTCTTTGTAAATAAAAGATAGGTATCATTACGTTAACTTTTGTGATGCTACGCTGGATTAGATTATGTTAACCCTTTATCGCCGAACTTTTTGCATAGGGTTGAGTCTAAATGCGTGTATTTGAAACGTTACGTATTCGACGCACAGTGCGGTAAAGGGTTAAGGTGGGTTATATAATGTTTTTTTATGCAGGAAAGAAGGGCCAAGGGCGAACGCCCACAAAAGCGCCTCCACCCCTCCCTATAGAAGAAGAAGAGAGCCAAAATCAAGGTCCAGGGTTTTCGAGATGCCTGGACACTCTGCGTTTGAAAGATTGGAGGTCATACATAGACTGGTGGAAAATTGGATTGAGGAAGATTGTTCAAGATTTGACCGGTTGAGTAAATGAAAGATTGAAAATACCGATTAACCCTTGCGTTAGACAGCTAGACGGAAAAGGAATGAGAATGTGTAGAAAGTTTGGTACTGCGTGCTCTCCTTAAAGGAGGAGGCATGCAGTTAGAGAGTTCAGAAGAGCAATGACCGTTATAATAGCTATAGTAAAGAGAGAGTGAGGCAACATTGCGGCGAAGAGATAGAGATTGAAGGCAGTCAGTAAGCGGCTTTGAAAAGCCTTTGATTCCATCCGGTCAAGTACGGCTGTGTGGGTTGAGCCACTCCACACATGAAAAGTGTACTCCATACAGGGACGGACAAGACCCCTATACAGAAACAGCAACTGAGCCGGGTGAAGAAACCGCGGAGCCGGTACAGCGCACCTAACCTCTTAGAAGCTGTCTTGGAAAGAGCGTATACGTGATCTTTCCAGGAAAAATCACGAGAAAAGGAAACGTCAAGAATGTTCAGAGAAGATGAAGGATTGAGTTCTGTGTTGTTGAAAGTAAGGGGATAGTCGTGTGGGAGATTGTGACGAGTAGACAGATGAAGGAACTAAGTTTTTGAGGCATTGAAAGCCACAAAGTTTTCTCTGCCTCAATCGGAGATGACAGAAAGATCAAAGATCAGGTGTACCATAGTCGTCCTACGTGAAGCATGACCAGTTACATTCGGCTAAGTTAGATTAGGTTAGATAGAATCTAACTAGGCAAAGTTAGATTATTTTATTCTTCATGTTCTTTGGGTTAGGACTTAGGAGGTACAGGAAATCTCTAAGTCGAAAATTGTTGCCTTCGAGAAACATTGTTGACGCCTCAGGAACTTAATTCGTCAATAAAAAATGTTTGTATTTCAAAAGATGAAAGCACCGTTGAAACGACATCATTCCAGTTCACACCGTTCTCTTTCTCGTCTTAGGATTTCCCACTTCATTCAGGAGTTAGGTTAGGTTAAATTAGGTTAGGTTAAATTTGTGATTCTCTACTCGAAAATGAACGGGAAAGAATCATTCTAAACATCTGCAGTTCGATCTTCAGAGCAAAATTTGAATTTCTTGAAGGGGTAAATGGATGGGAGAATGGTCAGTGCTTGCGCCTGATTGTCAGCGACTGTCTTGAGTCTTTTGTTTCCTCTCTCTCTCTCTCTCTCTCTCTCTACTCCTCTCTCCCTCTCTCTCTCTACCCCCCCCACTTACATACGTATTAGGGGTCCAAAACAAATGAAAATAAAAATATATTTCTCATGACATTTGCCCATATTCCACAACCAGTAACGATGTTGGAAATAAAAACTGGATTGATTCGTGCATATTTAGAAGTGGTGCAACTCGAACCCTTAGTATCATTATACAGTTTGGGGTGGCAAAATTCTTCAAACTTGCGCCAGCCCTAAATATTAATTGATTTAGCTCAAACTCGAATCTGAGGTCTTCTTCTATATAAGGAACGAGAAAATGCACCAGGAGCTTTTATTTGTGCATTTTTGTTTTTTTTACCATATACAGTATGTGTGGCTCACCCAAATACAGGGCGTCCCAAAAAATGTATACACCTTTAAATAATTATAAAGGCAGTGTTTATTAAAATACATTTCATTTTCAAAATGTAATAGAATCTACAGATATTATTTAATTGTTTTGTCAACGCCTGTTTTTCAAACTGACGTCCGTTCTGGTCCAGGCACTGCTGATAACGCGAAGCAATGGAATCGCAAACATCACGAAACATTTCGTTTGGTATTTGTGTGCATTCTCGTTCAATGGCTGCTCTCAATTCAGCGACTGTTGCAGGTTTTATAGCGTAGACTTTGTCTTTTAAGTATCCCCATAAAAAAAGTCTAGTGGTGTGAGGTCTGGTGAACGCGGGGGGTATTCTACGAACCCCTTCGTCCAATCCACATCCACATCGTGCCAAGTACCACTCGCAATACTCCACTCTTCGGTCCGGATCATCATCTTCATTAATAGCATGGACTAATCTTGGAATGTAACTTTTCCATTGACAGCGCTTCAAAATGCGTTGGACAGACGATTCTGAAATTCCTACCTCACGACTCGCTTGCCGCACAGATTTTCTTGGACTTTGGTGATACGTTTCCAGTACTCTTTCTTGCTTTGTGGGGCTTGTCGATGTCCGTGGTCTTCCGGAACGCTTCTTGTGGACATTCTGAACAGTTCCCATCGGCTTCAAACTTATCTCTAATTCGAGTGATGGTAAGTCGCGTTGGTGGATCTGTTTGAAACTCCCTCCTAAACTGTCTTTGCACTTCAACTGCGTTTTCACACTTCCAGTAGCATTTTAGAATGAATTTCCTTTGTTCAAAGCTTAGTCTGACTGCCATTATTAATTCTAATGGGTTTAACTTGGAAAGAAAGAAACATCAATTGAGCTATCAGCTGTTAAAGTGTGTATACATTTTTTTGGGACGCCCTGTATATATATAGGGTGTCCATAAATGATTACCTTGATTAAAGCATGCTATAACTTTTAAATAAACACTCGTATTCAAACACAATTTTAATCATAAGTAGATAAACATACAAAGTTTTGATACATAATTAATGAACTTAATAAGCTTCCCCATGTGCACCCCTAGTGGCATGTAAAATGTTTAAACAGTATTCACACTCATGCCACACATTTTCCAACATTTGTGGGTTAACTGTTGCAATTGCATCCGTAATGCGTTCTCGCAATGTCCTGATATCTGGAACAACTGTTGCATAAACCAAATCTTTAACATGACCCCAGAGAAAGAAATCCAGCGGGGGTAATGTCTGGTGATCTTGGGAGCCATGGGATTGGCCCGTCCCTGCCAATCCATCGATTTGGTAATGTTGCGTCGAGAGTTTCACGAACAACATGCGCCCAATGAGGGGGTGCCCCATCTTGTTGGAAGATGACAGTTGGCTGCCTGTCCTGCAGCTGGGGGATGGCGTAACTGGTGAGCATATCCAGGTACACAGTTGCGGAAACAGTGTTCTCAGCGAAGAAGAAAGGACCAATTATCTGGTCATGCATTAGTCCACACCAGACATTGATCTTCGGACTGCCCCGAATATGCTCCCTTACGGCACGTGGGTTTTCCGATCCCCAAATACGCACATTGTGTCTGTTGACTCTAAATGCGGTAGACGAAACACACCAGCACAGAAACTCTATGCGTGTACGAGATCACCTGTAAAAAGAAAACGGATGTAAGATTCGTCATTAAAACATAAAAGCATACTGTTTTCAGGGTAAACATTTATGGACACCCTGTACTATACACGATACAACTCAGAATGGTCACTGAGAAACTTTTGTTACACAGACTGCGCATGGAACAAGGAACTCTTCTGGGAAAATTAAATCATGACCCGGTCATTACATTGCTCGCGTTGGGCTTCCATCACGAAAACGAAAAACTTCAGTATACCATTATTTATTCAAACTATGGTGGATTTAATTTTCCATGGTCTGTGTGTAACATTATACTGTATATACGAGTATTAGGGTGTAGTGGTTAACATATCCGACCGGCAATTGGATGATCCCGGGTTCGATTCCTGGGAGGTACCTCTTTTTCATTTGCTCGTTCTCCCTCCTCATCTTGTGCGGAACACTCTTCTACACAAGCGTCGTTCTTTACGTATATATATATATATATATATATATATATATATATATACAACAGTCCCCGACTTGCGTAAGGGTTCCATTCCAGAAGGCTTTACGTAAGTCGATTTTTCCGTAAGTCGGAATTGACCCTTCCATAGGTAATCATTGACACGACGAGATACAATACTTTTTTATAAATTAAAAAAACTAAATAGAGTACAGTAGCAGTAAAAGCATAGGGAAGAAAGATAATTAAGTAGTTCAAAACACTGTACTGTCCTCCACTCTTACGATCACTTGGGCGCTTTCCACTCATTATTGCAACACAATCAAGGGCGATTTTACCAAAAAAGTTTGGAAATGATGCGGAGGGGATATGTGAGAGCATTTACCTAAAGTCGAATTTACGTAAGTCGAGGCTTACGTAACCCGGGGAGCGTCTGTGTATATATATATATACACATATATATATATATATAGGATGGATTTCACAGTTAACACGTGAAATGAATTAATGAATGATGCAAACCCATAAAGAAAAAGAAAAATGCTTCCAAGGCTTTTCGTGTATACAGCAGCAGTACACCTCGTCAGGGAATCATTCTCTGACGAGGTGTACTTACTGCTGCATACACGAAAGCCTTGGAATAATTTTTCTTTTTCTTTGTGGGTTTCTATTATATATATATATATATAATGTGCCTCGGTGGTGTAGTGGTTAGCGTCGCTGACTACGAATCCATCGGCCCCGGTTCGAGACCCGACGGCAGCCGGCGCGCAGCAAAACCCAGCTGTTCATCCTTCCACACAATAAAGAAAGTGGTTGGTAGATAAATGGTACCCTAGGTGGCCTAGTGGTTAAGACGCTGGGCTGCTGATGGGGCGTGGTTCGGATACCACGTTAAACTGTAGGTCTAAGGTGGAGTGAAAAGCTTGACCTTCGTCAGCATGAACAATTGGGGTGGAAGTTACCAAAGGTTAACCAAAGGTGTGTATATATATATATATATATACACACTATATATATATATGTATTAAAACCGGTGAATATCGGACGCTCGAATAAGGACTCATTTTTGTTTGGTACTTCGCTCTCAACCCACCAGGTTAACTCGCTTGTATTAGCATCTTCTCCTCCAATCGTCGTGGGATATTTTATTGCTTTTTCGCAATGATTTTCGTGATAAGTGCGCAAAGTAGTATTGTAATACAGTACTATACATAAGTACATATACGGTGCGTTTTTACCACGTGTAGTGTACAGTGTTATACTGTAATAGTGTGATTCATACGTTAATAACGCAGTAACCATGCCGAAGGTACAACCACGGAAGCCCAAACGAAAGTGTGACTTGGTTGGGAAGAAATTAGAAATGTAATATGTAGTATGATATTCCAGGGTGTATGAAATTAGGGTACAGTATTTTACAGTATTTCCTGTACAGCAGTTATGTTTTTCATGTGTATATATATATATATATATATATGTGTGTGTGTGTGTGTGCGTGCGCGCGCTCGAGCGTATATGTGTGTATAAAAATTAATAATTTTATATCCTGTACGGGAGGCTGACCCATACCGTATACATATACATACTCGTATACTAGTATACTATACATATAAATTAAAATGTCACTTATTTTATAGAATAATAATAATAATAATAATAATAATAATGATAATAATAATAATGAAGCATTAGATGGATACAATCGGAAAAATATCTTCCACATTCAAGGGAATCAATCAGCGGATAATTACTAAAAGAAGGTCATTAAAAAAAAAAATAAATAAAATAAAAAAAAAAAAATAGGTGTTAACATTTTATTATAAAAATATCGTGGAATGATGAGAACGCGGAAAATTTGGAGAAAAAAAATGAAACGAAAAAGTAGTTTTCAAAGAAAAGACAAAAGTCAATCTGACATATTTGATTCGCAATTTTTTTTGGCTCTTCGAATGTTCATTGAAAATGCATGAAAAGAAATTGGAGATTATCACTCATCTTCGTTCATGAATACTGACTTATTTCTCGCTTTTCATTCATAATCCATTGAGACCTTTAGCTTTATATATATATATATATATATATTATATATATATCTAAAGAACGACGCTTGTATAGGAGAATATTCCGCGCAAGATGAGAGAGAAAAACAAATGAAAAAATGTACGGCATGCGGAGGTGCCCCTTGGGGCATTGGTTTCTGCGCGTATGTAGAAGAATTACGGCATTTGATTGAGTGAGGCCCATGGTTTAATGGTTATCATATCTGACTGGCAATCGGAAGATCCCGGGTTCGATTCCGGGTGGTTACCCATTTTTTCATTTGTTTCGTTCTTTCTCTCTCATCTTGCGCGGAATATTCTCCTATGCAAGCGTCGTTCTTTACGTTAATTATACTGCGTGTTTGCAGTTTAAATGTATATATATATATATATATACAGAAAAGCCGAAGTTAAATGACTATAATTCTGCGTATAAATTAAACACAGCTAATGATGGGAGCTTGACTTCCGAAACATCTAATATTAAATCTTCATTATGTTGACGTGAGCGTTGATCATCCTTTTTATTCTTTTATATATATACCTTTGGTTTGGTTAGCTTCCGCCCGAATTGTTCATTCTGACGAAGGTCAAGCTTTTCACTCCACCTTAGACCTACAGTTTAACGTGGAATCCGAACCCACGCCCATCAGCAGCCCAGCGTCTTAACCACCAAGGGTACCCATTTATCTACCAACCACTTTCTTTATTGTGTGGAGGATGAACAGCTGGTTTTGCTGCGCGCCGGCTGCCGTCGGGTCTCGAACCCGGGGCCGATGGTTTCGTAGTCAGCGACGCTAACCACTACACCACCGAGGCGCCTTCAATATATATATATATTATATATATATATATCGGATGATGATGATGATGATGATGTCTGTCTGTCTGTCTGTTCTGTGTTCGTTTATACACGCATAAATGGTTAGGGTAATCTGCACCAAATGTACAGTGCGTTCGAAAAGTCTCTCCGCAGTCAACCAACACTTAAAAAGTGTTTGGCAAGTGTAGACGAGTTGCTCTGTGTCTGCAAAATGGTGGAAAACACTTTCAACACATGATGTAAAATCAAAAGGTTATGTAATAAAATCACTAAATCATGGTTGAATGAAAACATTGTAGTTTTTCAATTTGCTATACGTTTAACATAGCACTGCGGAGAGACTTTTCGAACGCACTGTATGCACATTAAAGGAGAACCAGGGAAGGTTTTAGTAATACACCGGCCCCTCGCAAGGGGAGGGCGCGCAGTGTAGCGGGCGTTCTAGTGTATATTATAGGAAAGCTTAAGGTTGAAGAAGAGGCATACAGAGCACTACTAAGACGGTTACTTTATTGACTCTGACACGGAAGTAAGAATTAAATCGTACCTGATAAACCATTGATACAACTTACTTTTAAGACTTTGACCATCACGTTAATTTCATGAATGGAGAATGGAAGAAACGTGTCATTTAGGCTTAAAAGGAAGGCAGGTGGCGGCGTTGGAAATGCGAACCAACCCCACCTCCCCCTCATACAAACGATTCTATCTTCCTTTACGAATCACAAAAGCACTTCCACAAACTGAATATCCTTTCCACTTCTCTGTTAATAATTAAAATTCATTTAAGGGAATGTACAGATGTGTCTTATTTAATCAGTTCGTCCATCTACCCTTTCTTTGGGCTTTGGGATAGTTGAAGGCCGCTCCACACAAGACTTCTCAGTCTTCGTGTAGTGTATATATATATATATATAAACACACTCTGTATGTTTTGTATTATTTCTATTGTTAATTGTTGTTATATAATAATAATGATGCCAATATTTTTACTAAAATAATTTTAAATCTTTAAAAAATTTCTACAAAGATGTAGTATTTAATATTTACCAGTATTAGTAAATTAGTAAATAAGTCACTTAATTCTTGAAATAATATACAGGGTGTTCGGAAAGTCACTGTGCACTTATATAATTAATGTTAATTAATGAAGAACTGACAAAGGTGTTTCAAAATAAAATAAGACGGGTCCAGGCCTGTATTGCTGTTAAAGGACATCACTTTCAACACCTTTTATAAGTTTGATGGTCCCATCCATAACCTCTATCATATATGCAATGTTATTGTATGCTATTAAATAAATAATGCACAGTGACTTTCCGAACACCCTGTACAAGGCAAAGAAATTAACAATCAGAATTTAACACGTTTCGGAATTAATGGTTAAATTTTACATCGCTTCTTCGGTATTAACTTAGTTTGGAATTACTTTTAATCGATCATATAGATTTTTTTTCGCCTGTCATAAATCATAAATAATTATAAGCAATAATATTATAATAATATTTAGAAATATCATTATATAATTAATATTATGGTCAAAGTGTTTAAAATCGTTTTGGTTTGTGTTTATCTTATCGATTTGTGGTTCATTCAATTAAGTAGACCATGCGGCGTTGTCATTTCTCTTTTCTGTCTGTCATTAATTAAACGTTGTTCCAACGAAGTGATTGGTTTCTTCAATTAATTTCTTATTGGTTGTATATTGATTGATTAACCTCATTTCCAAATTAGTTTAAAATTACATCCAAGAACAAACTATTATTACGACCCGAAGTACGGTACAGTATCACTGACGCCATATGGACGTGAATCAAATATCTAATTAATGATATTGGGTGATTTGTGGTGAAAAAGGAATATTTGTTACTGGATGACGGCACGGAATTATGAATAACTCATTTCTTACTGTTTTCTATACATTATTGTTGATATTTTGAGCTAAATATTACGAGTAAACACTCTATATTCGGTCATTCCAAAAGTAAAACTTCTGAATTATTTTTTCTAGCAAAGAGGAATGTTATAACCCTAATGCGCCTCGGTGGTGTAGTGGTTAGCGTCGCTGATTACGAATCCATCGGCCCCGGGTTCGAGACCTGGTGACGGCAGCCGGCGCGTAGCAAAACCCAGCTGTTCATCCTTCCACACAATAAAGAAAGTGGTTATGGGTAGCTAGGGTTAAGACGCTGTGCTGTTGGTGGGATGGTGGGGCGTGGTTCGGATTCCGTTAAACTGTAGATCTAAGATGGAAGGTGGAAGCTTGACCTTTGTCAGAATGAACAATTCGGGCGGAAGCTAACCAAAGGTTATTGGAGGAAATATTCTAAAACACACACACACACATATATATATATACACACCTCGTAACCTCGTAGCAGTTCCGTCAAACTGGTGGCCACACATAGCCAGGCACACCCGGCTCATCTGGTACCGTTCTGAGCCAGGCGTCTGGTCTTTTTCTGAAGAATTCTACGTTGACACCAGTAATGTTCCTGATCTCCTTCGGAAACTGGTTGAATAGTCTTGGCCCCCTGACAACCAAGCTATTTTCCTTTAGAACTGAGGGTGTTCCTTGTCTGGTCTTTAGTTTGGGAACAGTATACATTCTACCTTTCTTATTTTCCACTGTTGTTTGGGTGGTTACTGGGTTCAGCTTGAAGTTAGGTACCAGTTTTTCCATTATTTTCCATTTGTTTCTTTCCTATTTAAATTTCTTCTAGTTTAGTAATTTTTTCCATTTTATATGAGGACGTCAAGAGTGAGCAGTATTCAAGTTTTGGTATGATCAGTGTTTTCAGCAGGAGAATCATTACTTTCTTGTCCCTTCTTTTGAAGGTTCACGGTACCTGTCCTGCGACTCTTTTTGCTTTGTTTATCGCTATCTGATTTTGTATCTCAAATTCGCATCGTCGGTCATTATAACCCCTAAATCTAGCGCTTTCTTGCTTTTCTGAATTTCCTGTCTATCTTGGGCATAATATGCTGTCTGTATTAGCTCCTCATTTCTACCATATCTCAAGAGTTGAAATTTTTGGTGTTAAATTTCATGTTGTCTTCTGACCATTTGTATATTCTGTTCGTGTCCCTCTGTTGGGCCTCCACCTCTTCTGCATTACTGATTTTTCTGCTGATTTTTGTATCGTCTGCAAAGGATGTTACTATACTGCTGTTGGTTACTTCACTGTCTATGTCTGTCAGCATGATAATGAATATGAATGGGGCCAATACTGTTCCTTGTGGTCCTAAGCTACGGACTTCCGATTCTGATGATGATATACCTTGGATTTTTACGACCTGCAGACGTTCTCTGAGGAAACTGTAGATCCATTTTCCCACTTTGCTTCTTATTTCCATATGTCTTATTTTATGTGCTATTATACCATGATCACATTTGTTGAACGCTTTAGCAAAATCCGTGAATATGACATCATAGTTTTCATTGCTTTGAAGTGCATCTATGATACTGTTCTAGTGCTCATCACTTGTGATAGGCATGATCTTCCTGATCAGAA
Organism: Bathynomus jamesi; assembly: GCA_023014485.1. Lineage (NCBI taxonomy): Eukaryota > Metazoa > Arthropoda > Malacostraca > Isopoda > Cirolanidae > Bathynomus > Bathynomus jamesi. The sequence continues at coordinate 130,351 of JAJOZX010007633.1, read as the reverse complement.
TCTGTGCTGGTTCTCATTAAATCTTTCCAGTGTCTCCAAGAAGTTAGATTTTCTAACCATTGTTCCAAATATTTGGTAAGATGGGTCGTCAGTGACACTGGTCTATAGTTCTTTGCTTGAGATCTAACTCCTCCTTTATATCATATATAGGGATAATGTTCGCTCTTTTCGATGTTCGATATTACTTTTGTTTACTTTTGTTGAGTTTGAACGACGGTTCAGGATCGACCTGCGGTCGACCCCTCTGCAGCATCCCGCTCATTTGCGGGACTTGGTGAAGGAGGGAATTGCTCTCTGATCGCCTCCTGCCCTCGTAGCCAGCCACGCATGGCTGGTCAGGGACTTTGCACAAGAATCTGTCCAGCTGGTTCTTGAAGTTATTCAGGTTGGTGTGCTGGAGATTCTCACTTCTTTGGAAGGACATTGAAAAGCTTGGGCCCCGTATTCTGAGGTATTTTCCATCCTCGTTTTCATGGCTCCTTGTCCCACCAGCAGGGACCGTACAAAATCTGCCTCTTCTCTCATTCCAGTTTGTTTCTACTTCATTTCTGAGGTTAGGACAGTGCCCTCAAGTATGTTCCATATGTATATTATTGTGTAACCGCTCTCGCCTTCTTTCAAGAGAGTAGAGTTCCAGGGATTGTAGTCGAGACCAGTAGTCTTCACCTTCCGTTTCCTCTATCTTAGACGTAAAAGTCCTTTGTATAGCTTCAATGCTCGCAATGTCTCTTTTCTGTGTGTGGCTTGTGAGTACTGAGCAATACTCAATTATTGGTAGGACTAGACTCTTCCATAATTTGAGCATGATGTTTGCTTTTCTGCTGCGGAAGCTCCTCCAGATGATTCCCATTATTTTTCTAGCCGTTGTGATTTGATTTTATAGTGCTCTCTGAATTCCGCATCCGACGACATTATTACTCCGATCCCTGACTTGTGGATTTGGTGTTATCTGTTTGGCTTGCGGAGTTTTGTACCCTTTTTTTCTGTAGCTCTTTGTTATTACCATATCTTAGAAGTTGGAATTTTTCTTCGTTGAACTTCATATTGTTGTCTTCGCCCACTGGAATAATGTTTCAATGTCGTTTGTAGTATTCTCATGTCATCTTCGTTCAATATTTCCTTACATATCTTCGTGTCATCTGCGAAGCATGATACAATACTGTCCTTAATATCTGCATCAATATCTGCAATCATTATGAACAGCAAGGGAGCTAATACTGTCCTTGTGGGACAGAGCTCACGACTTCCGAGACTTCCGATTTAACTCCGTTACCACCACTCTTTGCGTTCTTTGCGTCAAGAAATTAATATCCACCTTCCTAGCTTTCCAGTAATTCCTGTATCCTTAAGTTTGTGTGCTATGATTCCATGGTCACATTTATCGAAGGCTTTAGCACAATCAGTATATATTACATCAATGTTTTGTCCTCGACACAATGTTCCTAATATTTTCTCCTGGTGGTCTAGTAGCTGTGACAGGCATGATCTACCCGCCCCTGAAGCCATGTTTTTGGGTTGTATAAGTCTTTTTCTTGTAGGTAGTAGTAATTTTGGCTCTAATTATGCGTTCAAAACACTTTATAAGGTGTGAGGTGAGAGCCCTGGCCGATAATTTTTGGGCATTGCTCTGTTACCACCTTTAAATAGGGGGCAATATTAGCAATATATATATAGGCAATATATTATATATATAGTAATATATATATATATAAATTATGGTGTTTCTCTTTCTCCTTTAAATTTCTTCCTGACGAGATGTACTTCTGAATACACGAAAGACCTTGGAATCATTTTTCTTTTTCCTTGTGGTTTGCATCATATATACATACTGTATATATATATATAACTGTATATATACTGTATATTCAAATACGGGATCCATTGATTCGAAATTGCGGGCGTTACCACTGAACTATGGCAAGAAAACAGTTAACATAACCTGACAAGTAAATTTTTAGTCAACCTGTCTTCAGTTCGAATCCTAGTGTGGTAAATTTTGTATAACCTTGGTTCAGCTTCCGCCCGAATTGTTCATTCTAACGAAGGTCAAGCTTGTCACTCCACCTTAGACCTATAGTTTAACGTGGAATCCGAACCACGCCCCACCAACAACCCAGCGTGTTAACCACTAGGCTACACAGGGTACCCATTTATCTACCAACCACTTTCTTTATTGTGTGGAAGGATGAACAGCTGGGTTTTGCTGCGCGCCGCCTGCCGTCACCGGGTCTCGATCCCGGGGCTGATGGATTCGTAGTCAGCGACGCTAACCACTACACCACCGAGGCGCATATATATATACACATATATATACTGTATATATATATATATATATATTGTTGTGTGTGTGTGTGTGTGTGTGTGTGTGTGTGTGTGTGTAAATTTCATGATACCCTCCCTTACGACACTAGATTACTTAATTCAAAATCAGTGAATAATATAAAAACTCATTAATTTAAAATGAAAGTTGGAAGAAACCTTTCTCAAATTAAACCAAATTATTTAATTTTATTTATTTTATTGTTTTACGCGCGCAACCTTTTCCTTTTCTTTAGCATCATCATCATCGTCATTATTATTATTGTTATTATTATTATTATTATTATTATTATTATTATTATTATTTCTATTTTTAATCCTTTCAGCTACATACACACGAACGCAATAAGATTGTTTACACTAGCTCTTATTGCTCTTGGTCTTTCTGCATTACGTCAACGAAACACGTGTTATTGCAACATTCTACTAAGTAACGGTACTTCCACGATAATATGAAGAAACAAAGCGTACACATACATTCATATACTTAGATTTAAGTCTGTGACATATATCCTTGGAGTAGATTTAAGAGTTTGTTATTGCGTCACTGCATGAGTTGTTTCGTTAGTCATTCAGCGTCTGGAGTCCATGTAAAAAAACAACAACAAGAGAAGTAAAAGAAAATAGAAAAAGTCATTCCTTCAGATTTATCTGGATCGGTCTCCGTTCCAATCCCAATTAAGGATATCAGAGATTTAAGGACCCAACAGGGAATTGATCCCGGGGCGCTTGCAGCGTATCGGAACCATTATTCAGGGATTTTTTGGGCTCTTTGATTCCCTGTTACAATAGTTTCGCGTTTCTATTTTGTTTTATTTCTTTGGAACATGATTCAGCTTGTTTATTTTATTGTCTTTACAGTTTATATACGCACAGTAATATATATATATATATATATACATACTGTATATTGTGTTGATTATTGCTAATTTATAATTACTGCATCCCAGTTAAGAACAATTTTTTAAAACGCGACTATGTTTTATTAGAAGTTAATTAATTACATATAGGGCCCACCTATACATATAAAAGCGTATTATTCTCGCGTACACAATCAATTTGGGCAAAGTATTACACCAGACGGAACAAAACATTCCAAGTAATTCTTTTTAAAACCGAGCGATTTACGTTTAAGGTAAATTCGTAATATATTTTTAAAAAATTGTAACTATAGTAACTTTGGTTTTGTTGAAACGAAACTTAATACGAGGAATATGGATTAAATTACCAATTGTTTTAGAAAAAGGTAACGTAAGATTTTAAGAAGACGGCGGATGTCGTTGTCTAAAAATGTAAAACTTTTGGACATAAAAAGGGAATATAGTCATTATTTTGCTTTTTTAAAACTATTTTCGTACGTTATATAAACATTTAAAATTTTATTTTTTGCGCTACATACACTCATCATTGTATACACACACACACACACACACACACACACCACACACACACAGAGTGTGTATACATATATATTATATATAATATGTGATACACACACAGACCGTGCATGGAACAAGGAACTCTTCTGGGAAATAATTAATTTCTTCGATGTTACCTTATACAGAAAAAAAAATATATATATATATATATATACACACACACAAAGTTTCCCACTCAAATAACGATTGGCAAAGCCCCGGGTTTTATTGAAAAACCCAATCCACCTGTTTTTTTTTGTTTTTTCCGGGTTTAATTGGGCTTTACCGCGTTTAATCGAGCTTTTTCGTTTTTTGTTGACCTTTTTTATATTTTCAATGGCCAAAATAGAATAAGAATAGAGCTACATAACTGAGAACTTATCACAAAAATAACTATTTACCACAAGTTGTATTTTCATTGGTTAGTTAGGTATTGTATATATTTTGCTTGAAAATAAAATGCTCAAATAATTAATTAATGTTTGTAATATCTCAGTCGTGTGACTGTGGAATCTTTTATTGATTCCATATTTCAGTGTATTTCAGTATTTCAGTAATGAATACTGTGCAAGGATTAATGTATCACATTATTTTATTAGTGATTCATTGATTTATCTTGAAAAATACCGAAAAAATCCAGTTGCCTGGGTTTTATGTGTTTTTTTCTGAAAAAAACCACGAGGGACAACTGGGTCGGGTCCAATCGGGCCAACCCTGACTCAAATGTGTTATGAATTTAGTATTGTAATAAAGGGACATATACAGTGTTAGCAAGGAGTAAAAATATTTACTTAATCTGATGTAACTTACTGTATAACTCAAAGCATACGTGATATAGGAAAAAATACCTTTGAGCCAGTAACTCTCTCTCTCTCTCTCTCTCTCTCTCTCTCTCTCTCTCTCTCTCTCTCTATCTAGCTATCTGTCTATCTACCTATCTACCTATCTATCTGTCTATCTATCTATATCTGATATATTTTTATATAATGGGATTAATCTCGATAATTGAGTGCACGAGATGATATCCTACGGGGAGTCGAGAAGTGAAATCTTCTTTTAGAGTTGTCCGCAGTATTGCACCCAATCGCCTCATAGTCTTATTAGCGAGGTTAATTCTATTGTACTAATTTGAAATTTCGCTGCGGCTCTGTACGTCTCTACGGATCAATAAATTTAATTTATAAAAAGGTTCTTTTCCCCAAATAAAACCTCAAAATTACTTTACAAAAACACGAAATAAAACCAATAGGAAAAAACGGACGGGAATCTAAAATAACTCTTCATCAAATCTTTAAAGAAAGCGAACGAATCAAAGTTCAAACAACTGCAATTTGCTTTTTATAAAAACCTTTTAGTTCCATTTACAACACATTTGTTCCTCAAGTGGAGAAAAAACATCTATTAAAAAACAGTCATACACACACACACACACACACACACACACACACACACACACACCACACACACACATATATATAACACCTTGGTTAACCTTGGTTTTGCTTCCGCCCCAATTGTTCATTCTGACGAAGGTCAAGCTTGTTGCTCCACTTTGGATCTACAGCTTAACGTGGAATCCGAACCACGACCCACCACCGGGTGGGTCAGAAATTACAAAGTCCTTGCCTCGGCATAACTTGATTAGAAATACGCAGCACGGTTTTAGGCGAAACAAATCTTGTTTAACTAATCTTTTAGAATTTTTTCCAAAGCGTGGTTGAAGTTTACGATAATCATCGGGTGGTAGATGTAGTGTATTTAGATTTTCAAAAAGCGTTTGACACCGTACCGCACAAAAGACTCGTTGAAAAAACTAAAGCTCATGGGATCAGGGAGGGTGGTCGTTGATGGAGCAGAGTCGTCTTGGGCTAATGTAGCGAGCGGTGTTTCTCAGGGTTCTGCATTGGGCCCCTTGCTTTTTCTTACATATATTAACGATTTAGATGTCGACCTAGTCAGTAGAGTTTCAAAGTTTGCGGATAGCACTAAGTTGGGTGGTAGGGCGAAAAATGACGAAGATATAGGTAAAATCCAGGAAGATTTGAATAAAATCGTTGATGGGTCGGTCACAGGGCAAATGAGATTTAACGTCGATAAGTGCAAATTTTGTATATAGGTTCGTGTAACGGTAATTTGCGTATAGTATGTCAGGGAGGATTAGCAAGCGTAGATCAGGAAAAGATTTAGGAGTTATAGTCACTAGTGGTTTGAAATAGCGAAACGAAGTACAGCAGGGTCAATAAGGCGAACAAAGTGCTAGGTTTTATAGCTAGGAATTTTGAGTACAAATCGCGCGTTATTATTGTTCCTCTTTGTAAATCATTAGTTAGACCCCATTTGGAGTACGCATTCAATTTTGGAATCCGCATTTGCGCAAAGTATAGACAAAATCGAACGAGTTCAAACGACAACTAAGATGATTCATCGCTTAGGTCAAAGTCGTACGAGGATAGGCTAAAGGAGTTAAAACTGATTACACTCGAGTCTAAGAGGCTAAGGGGTGATCTAATCCAGGTTTTTAAAATTATGAATGGGTTCGATAACGTAAATAGAGAGAACTTTTTCGAAATAGCACAATATAGTAGAACTATAAATAACGGGTGTAAGCTGATTAGTAGAAGGTTCGAGACAGCAGTTGCCAAAAACCTTTTTACGCATAGAATAGTAAATAGCTGGAATAGTTTGCCGGTAGAAGTAATTAGTAGCACGTCTATAAATATGTTTAAAAATCGGTTAGATGCATATGTTAATAGATTGGGTATAGTTTAAGGCAATAAAATTAAGGTATTTTTTGGTTTGGAACCCACGTAAAATTGTAGGTCTCCTCCGCCACCACGGAGGACATGCGCAATACACACACCATGAGTAGATCCTAGGGTCTTTGTTGGTCTGAAACATTATAACATAAAATGGGGTGAGTGGGCGTTTTTGCGGGCGGTCGCCCTTGGCCCCTCCTTCTTGCATAAATAAATAAATTTTATTTTGAAATTGTGACTAATTTCTTTTCATGTTTATGCATACAAAGGATAGACTCGTCATTTGTAAATCCTATTATAAGACTTCAATATTAATGGCTTTTACAATTCTGAATTTACCTTCGCCCACATCTTTTAAAAATGCATAGGAAGTTAACGTTTGAGAACTGAATAAATTGGAGGCTACATAGCGGGAGTTTCGCATCCCTTATACATTATTTAAGCTATAAAATTTGATGGATTTTTGAGAAAAAGGCCAAAATATGAATTATGCTATTTTATCTTACGACTTTTTAACATAATACACCAAATCTATTATTATTTATTATTATTATCGCCTTTTGTCAGGATTTATCCCCAAAACGTAAAAAAGTAGTTTAGGAATTTGTGATGAAAGGTCATGATGATGATATCGACTGCAAAATGACTTAATTATATTAAGTTTATATAAAAAATTTGAGTTTTCTTTAAGTTTGTCTTATGATTTTTTCTTTTTTTTAATTTTCTTTTTAAATGTTGCTTTGCTTATGAAAAACAACTTACTAACAAGGGCAGCATTTCTGAGTTAGTTCAGAAGGGACAGTCTCATTACGTAAGGAAACATTAATCAAGATTGGTACAGCGATCAGGCTAGACCAGTGGTCGGCGAACAGGGGTAAATTACCCCAAATGGGGTACATTTAAAACTTTTGGGGGTAATGCGTGCGGTATGAGAGACACCATATGCAACAATTTTAAGAGCAATTGGCTTGTTTTTGTTTACTTTGAAGTCTGGGGGTAATTTCATTTTACTCAAATAGATTTTTGGGTGATACCCAAAAAAGTTCCCCGACCCCATGGGCTAGACCAATACTATCGTGAGTCGAAACTCCGATCTCAGCGTCTTCACTTCGCTTATAGGGAAACGGTGTTACCCATTGAGCTTCGGGCGCTGGGCATGCAAAAGCATATTAGCTTCATAATGCAGACGAAAGAACCACTATTTTCACTTGGGAGTAAAGCTAGATTTTCTATTTGTTGCTTTATCATATACATTTCACCAGTTTCGGGAAAAAGTTCGCTTATAAACGTAAAATTTCTAAAAAGCACAAAAAATTATTAATTAGTCATGACTGGATTTGGTTTGAAATTTTCTTATTGTCATTAAAAAGAATAAAATAACAAAAGAGAGAATATTATTACTAATTAGTAATTTTTCATGCTTTTTAGAATTTTTTTCCGGAACTGTACCTTTATTTCTTCATTTATATCAACAGGTTATCCTTTACGAGTATAATTTCACTCAAAATATTTGAACAACAAACTTTTGTTCTGCAGTATTGGTTTGATCCAAGTTTCACTTTTAATGACTTAGTTGGTTGTTTATCGTGTGAAATGCTTTCTGTTTGTTTTATCGTTGCTAAAAGCAAATACTTCAACTCTCTTCCTTCCGCAAACTCAGCCCATGTCAAACAATTTCCTATTCTTTACGAAGTAAACACTGCAGGACGATCCCAGTAATGATGCGCGATTCGTATTTGTACTGGGTGATCCAGATAAATGGGACCCATAAAAAAAAGCCAAATATTCTTAATATTTAATTCCTTTCATAAAAACTATATACCATTCGAAAGAGTAGAGTTACAAGTTTATTATGAAATATTTATTTTTTAAAATGACTCCTTTCAAATGTGCTCCATTAGTTGCCAAGCATTCCAGTGTTCTCGCTTGTAAGTTCTGCATCACTTTTGCAAGAGTGTGCGGTGGTATGGCCTGTATCTCATTTGTGATGGCGGCCTTCAATTCTTGCAAGGTCGTTGGGTTATTTCTGTAGACCCTACTCTTTAAATATCCCCACGAGTTTAACTCGCCTGGAAACGTTTGACGCAAAACTGCCATGCAGTTCCTCGTGGTATGGCAGGTAGCTCCGTCTTGTTGGAACCAGTGGTTTTCTAGACAAAGATCTCTTAATTTAGGAATAAGGAAATCGGTCAACATTTTTTCGTAGCGATCACCATTTACAGTGACCGTGTTTCCGGTGGAATCCTCGAAAAAGTACGGCCCTATGATCTGAGATGCAGTAAGACCACACCAAACAGTTACACGCTGACTATGCAACGGGACTTCGGTAATATTCAATGGATTTTCTGTTGCCCAGAAACGACAATTTTGTTTGTTTACAGTTCCATTCAAGTGAAAATGGGTTTCGTCTGACATAATCAAAGTTGCTAGAAAATTGGTGGTGTCATTTACCTTCTGTTGGATCCATTGACAGAATTGTCGTCTTCGTGCGAAATCTCCATCGTTTAGTTGTTGCACTGTTTGAATTTTATATGGAAAGAGCATTAAATTTTGCTTGAATATACGGTGTGTTGTTGTTCCATATCCAACTCCTAACAGCTGAGAAGCACGTCTGATGCTTATGTTAGGATTATCCTGTACAATTTCATGAGTTCTGTTAATGATCTCGTCTATCCTTGCTGTGCGCACTCTTCCAGTTGGTTTTCTTTTTCCAATGCTGCCAGTTAGGGAAAATTTCTGACACACCGACGGATTACTTTCTTAGAAGGTGATTTTGACATCTGAAAATTTGTCTTGAAAGATCTTTGAGCTGAAACTACACTTCTTCCATGCTCATAATATTGCTCAGTTATGAAACGCAGCTGTTCCACAGTCCATGCAGTCATCTTGAAGGGTTAGTTTTAACTAACACTTTTATTTTGTTTTGTATCTTATCTTGTCTTGTATTGTCAAAACCTATACAATCCTGTACAAACTTGTAACTATCCTCTTTCGAATGATGCGTATGATTTTATAAAAGGACTTATACTTTAAGAGTTACAGGGGTTTCTTTTGGGTTCCATTTCTCTGGATCACCCTTTATAATGTTAAAAGTAGAGATATACTAATGGAACATAAAACAATGTTTGTTTGACAGTTGGTTGAAAATGTAGTCTCTTACATTTAATCGTGTTGGAGTTATAACTTTACTCGGCGTAAAATGTTGAACTACGAATGTAAATTACATCACTATTGTTATAAACGGATTATCGAATGAGTTACTGATTCATTATGCATTCTGATGGCGTTCTCAAAGGACTTTTGTTAAGGATATGAAAGCACTTTACTAATGTATTCTGAATTATTTTAATTCCTTTACAATTTCTCAGTTCTTTACTCCATAATCTGCATTTTGTTGGACGACTTAGTTATTTCCTCGCTCGTATCATGTAGGGACTTCCTCGAACAGACTAAAGAGGTCGCAAAACCGAGATAAAAGTGAGTAGATTATAGACACCAATTAACCAGGGAAGTATCCTGTGAGGGGGGGGGGAGACGTTAGGCAGGAGACAGTGAATGCCGGAACTGCCGTTTCTCCTGCCACTGTCCTCCTTAGCTGATCTTTATCCGTGTCTCATCTATCCAATGAGCAGTCCAGCATGCTTTGAAACACTGGTTTCTCCCTCTATTCTTCATATTCCTCACCACACATACATACATCTTACACACTAAACAATCTTTCCAAATTTAAAAAAAAAGAGTATGAGGAATAATATTTGTATTTTGGCTCTCTTCTTCTCTTTATATAGGATTATAGGGGGCCATTTTTGCGGGCGTCGTCCTTGGCTCCTCTTTTCTGTATAAAAAACAACAACAATACCGCAGAAAGTATATATATACACACACACACACACACACACACACACATATATATATATATAATTATATATATATATATATTATATATATTTACTGTGTATATATATAATATATATATAATATAATACAGTATATATATATATATATATATATATATATATATATATATTATATATTATATATATAATATATATAATATATATTATATACTGTATATATATATATATATATATATATATATGACATTTAACACCGAGAAATTTCAGCTCTTGAGATATGGTAGAAATGAAGAACTTAGACTGCATATTATGCTCCAAATAGAGAGGAAATTCAGAGAAGCACGAAAGTGGTCGACTTGGGGGTAATAATGACCGATGATGCCAAATTCGAGACACAAAATCAGATAGCGATAAACAAAGCAAAAAGAGTCGAGGGACAGGTACTAAGAAAATTCAAAAGGAGGGACACGACAGTATGATTCCCCTGCTGAGAACACTGATCATACGAAAATTTGAATACTGCTCAGTTTTGACGTCCCCATATAAAAAGGAAGAAATTAATAAACTGGAAGAAACGTAGAGGCATTTCACAGCCAAGATTGATGGCTGCAAAGAACTCAACTACTGGGAAGGACTACGTAAACTAAATCTGTACTCCCTGGAAAGAAGGAGAGAGAGGTATCCCATAATCTACACATGGAAAATGATCGAAAACTGGTACCAAACCTCAAATAACCCAATTACCATCCAAACAACGCTGGAAAATAGGAAGGCGGAATGTGTAGTGTTCCCAAATTAAAGGTCCGACAAGGGACCTCCTCAACACTGAAAGAAAATAGCTTGGTTGTCAGGGGGCCAAGAATTTTCAACCAGCTTCCAAAGGACCTCAGAAACGTTACAGGGGTCAAAGTTGAAGTCTTCAAGAGAAGACTAGATGCCTGGCTCAGGACGGTACCAGATGAACCGGGTGTACCTGGCAATGCGCGGTGGAGAGCGCAAGAGAGCAACTCGCTCCTCCACCAAGCCATGATTAGAGGCGGGGACCACCAGCTTGACCTTCGTGTGAAGAAAGACCGACGCACGGAACTCTAACGAAGTTAACGAGGTATATATATATATATATATATAAACCCGTCATACCGCTGCATATATACAGGGATGTATTTTAAGCAAAAACTAAAAAATAGTCATGTGAAAAAGTTTAAATTGTTCTATTTTATATTTGAAATTCTCAAAAATGTTGGTATCACTTGTGTGAATATTTAAAAATATGGAAAACAAAAATTGAAAAGGAATTTTTTTCTTTTTCCCAACCCCTGAAAAAGTTTGCAACTCATCTTTATGAACAGCATATCAACTCAGAGAAGATTACCCACAGCTCGCTTCGTTCTATATAAACTATTTTGAAATACCTATACTACTTTTTACGGTTTACATGTACTGTAGGCGCAATATATATATATATATATATATATATATATATATATATATATATATATATATATTATATAATATATATATATAGGGCGTCCCAAAAAAATGTATACACACTTTAACAGCTGATAGCTCAATTGATGTTTCTTTCTTTCCAAGTTAAACCCATTAGAATTAATAATGGCAGTCAGACTAAGCTTTGAACAAAGGAAATTCATTCTAAAATGCTACTGGAAGTGTGAAAACGCAGTTGAAGTGCAAAGACAGTTTAGGAGGGAGTTTCAAACAGATCCACCAACGCAACTTACCATCACTCGAATTAGAGATAAGTTTGAAGCCGATGGAACTGTTCAGAATGTCCACAAGAAGCGTTCCGGAAGACCACGGACATCGACAAGCCCACAAAGCAAGAAAGAGTACTGGAAACGTATCACCAAAGTCCAAGAAAATCTGTGCGGCAAGCGAGTCGTGAGGTAGGAATTTCAGATCGTCTGTCCAACGCATTTTGAAGCGCTGTCAATGGAAAAGTTACATTCCAAGATTAGTCCATGCTATTAATGAAGATGATGATCCGACCGAAGAGTGGAGTATTGCGAGTGGTACTTGGCACGATGTGGATGTGGATTGGACGAAGGGGTTTCGTAGAATACCCCCCGCGTTCACCAGACCTCACACCACTAGACTTTTTTTATGGGATACTTAAAAGACAAAGTCTACGCTATAAAACCTGCAACAGTCGCTGAATTGAGAGCCATTGAACGAGAATGCACACAAATACCAAACGAAATGTTTCGTGATGTTTGCGATTCCATTGCTTCGCGTTATCAGCAGTGCCTGGACCAGAACGGACGTCAGTTTGAAAACAGGCGTTGACAAAACAATTAAATAATGTCTGTAGATTCTATTACATTTTGAAAATGAAATGTATTTTAATAAACACTGCCTTTATAAGTATTTAAAGTGTGTATACATTTTTTTGGGACGCCCTGTATATATATATATATATATATATATATATATATATATATTATATATATATATATATATATATTGTGGTATCATATTGTATCATATATATATATATATATGCGCCTCGGTGGTGTAGTGGTTAGCGTCGCTGACTACGAATCCGTCGGCCCCGGGATCGAGACCTCACCGGCAGCCGGCGCGCAGCAAAACCCAGCTGTGGTTGGTAGATAAATGGGTACCTTTTGGTTGCCTAGTGGTTAAGCGCTGGGTTGCTGGTGAGGCGTGGTTCGGATTCCACGTTAAACTGTAGGTCTAAGGTGGAGTGAAAAGCTTGACCTTCGTCAGAATGAACAATTCGGGCGGAAGCTTATGAAAGATATATACCAAAGGTATATATATGTGCGTGTGTGTGTGTGTGTGTGTATATACACACACACAACATATATGTACAGGGTGTCCCATAATTCTGGTCTCAAAGGAAAATTTATTTTAAATTAAATTTACAAAGTAATACATTAGAATTAAAACGTAATAACACTCCTCAGAAAAAGGCGAAGACCTTTTCCTCAGGAGTGTAACTCACTTCCATATTAACCATTGCGTGTTATTCTATCTGCACCCCCCCCCCCCCCCCCCCCCCCGAAAAAAGCTCCCAAAACAAGATCAATTTGAACATTTGTTTTAGTTTTAATGTACTACGTTGTAAATTTAATTTTAATAAATTTTCCTATGAGACCCGACTTATGGAACACCCTGTGTATATATTTTATATATACACACACACACTGTATATTGTACACCCAGTTTATATAACATTATACACTTAACACCTTAACACCCAAGCAATCTTAAATATTAAATTGGTGAAAATTGGGTCAAATTCCTTTCTCTTTTATGCTCATAAAATAAAGAAAAACAAAAAAAACAAAAACAAAAATTCTCATATAAAAATTTGTGAAGCGAATCGATTTAAATCGCATTTTATGTATTGATATTATATTTTTACGTTATAACTCATAAAATTTGCAATATATTCCTGGCAGAGAAAAGAATATAAAGTAATATCTGAAAAGTTACCACTCCGCATATATACATGGAAACACTTAAGTAGAAGATGCAATATATTCGCTAACCGCAATTGCTAAAGTTTTGCGCAAGGGAATATTCTGGGTCCTTTTTTATTTTTTTATTTTTTTATATTTTGTTTTATTTTTTTTATTTTTTTTTTTTAGATTTTTATATTGACTATGTATGAACTGTTTCCAAATATTGGCTACTTAGATATGATAATTCTATTAGTTTATATATTTCATATGTTGCCTTTCTGGGCCCCACCCCTACCCGCCCCGCCCCACTTGTTTTTACGCGTTTATTGGGTTATCTCTTTAGTTAGTCTTAGCGTTTTATACCTTGTTTTTTTTTCTCTTTATTTTATTTCGAGTCATTGACTTTCCCTCAAATTTTCATCTCGTTCATTTCTCTTTGGCGCCTCCTTATTTTCCATTCATTTTTCTTTTAAGCCCCCCCCCCCCCCTCCAAAAAATAATCCCATAATTCCATAATGCCGTCTCGCTCGTCCTTACTGTTCGGTTTATAAAATATATCTTTCGGTCGCGTTTCTGTAATTTTTTATATTAAATTTTCTATATTTAATGATCGTCTTCAAATAATTGAAGTCTCGTAATTGGATCACGAAGAGATGTATAACTGTGCACTGCAGCTCATAAATAATGGGATTCTTTTCCATTCGGTTTCGCGGAAGGAATGAAATAGTCATTTTATTATTTACTATTTTATTAAGGTAACGTATTTTTAGTATAAAGGCTGCCGCCTTCGGGTATATATATATATATATAATTAATTATATATATATAGGGTGTCCCAGAGAAGTCTGGACTCATAGGGAAAATATACATTATATTTTTAAAGCGAAGCAAACATATTTCTAATGTCAGTTTTACATAACTTATTTCAGGAGAGAAAATACCCTGATGGCTCAGTATACCAATCAAGAGAAGGTAGAATTGGTATTGCTACATGTTTCCGGAAAAAGCCAGAGGGAGGCATGTCAGTTATTTCACGAACATGCCTCCCTCTGGCTTATTCCGGAAACATGTAGTAATACCAGTTCCGCCTTCTCCTGATTGGTATACTGAGCCATTAGGGTATTTTCCTTCCTAAAATATGTTAAAATGACATTAGAAATGTGTTTGTTTCACTTTTAAAATATAATGTCTATTTTCCCTATGAGTCCAGACTTCTCTGGGACACCTTGTATATGGTATTCGAAGCTCGTTTCTTTACCTATACTTTTTCAAAAGAGAAATGATTATATGTTTACATGCCTAACATGCGTCAATTTAAAATAAAATAATGATATGTATGTCGCAGTACTCAACGTACTCAACTAAGAGTTTTGTTAACTGGATCATTCCCATCAATTAACTGCTTTCTGACAAGTAACATGGAAGAATGGAAAGAATGACCTCCATTTTCAGACCTTTTATTTTCCTTTATGTTATTTGCGAAGACTACGTCTGGTTGTTTGATTAGTCATAGTCAAAACTAACGTGCCATGGATAATCAAATACCTCGGAATATAGAGAGGTTTTACTGAAAATATACAGTTGTTTACAAAAGTTAATTTAGAACCACTCGCAAATTCCTGGAGTACTTCATTTTTTACGTCACAATTTTTCATTCACTATCCGTGAACTTTAGAAAACGTTGACACCAATTATGAAATGGATCTTACTTCGTGAAGTGAAATAAAATGGGATATGATGTATTAAAAGGGTAGTTTTTAGCCTCATAGTAATGAAACTCAAGAGTCAAAGGCTGGAGGCTGATTTGAAAAATGTAGAATTTCTGTACTATTTTGCACTTCTCTGACAGTTTATACATTTCTTTCTCTATAAAATTCTTGGATCAATGAAAGAAAGCCACCCCCAGCCTTCTTTAGTTAGCTTTATAAGGCTAACTAACGAAAATATCACGACCTAACCTAACCAGTCGTTAGGTCAACTGTATGCCCTTGACGATTGGTTAGGTTAGGTCGTTATATTTTCGTTAGTTAGTCTTATAAAGCTAACTAAAGAAGGCTGGGGGTGGCTTTCTTTCATTGATCCAAATTCTTTGATGTATTCAATCCGACGCGAATGCAATGAGTCTTTTGCTTATATTGAGGTTCTGGATATAGTAGTCTAGGTGTAGCTGTAACCCCTAGATCCTGTCCCAAAGCTGATAGCTAGTGAGAGAAGCTATATTTTTTGGGCCTCTTTGCGAGTGACCCGTTGCCCACGTCGGGCTAACATCATGAAAAAGAAAAAAACTATAGTGTTTGTCATTTATCATTACTTATTCGGACTATAGTGGATTTAATTTTCCCCAGAAGAGTTCCTTCTTCCATGCACGGTCTGTGTATTATAAATATATATATATATATATATATTATATATAATATATATATATATATATATATATATATATATATTATTAATTAAAAAATAAAATAAAATAAAATAATCTATATATAAATAATGTTTTTTCATTTAATTATGAGTAATATATATATATATATATATATATATATATATATATATATATATATATATATATATATATATATATATATGATGAAAATAACCACGATATTCCGACGGTATTTTATGTACTGTGTCTGGTCCATGAGGCGTGACCTGGATGACTTTCTCGTTCAGTTAAATAATTAATCACATCCACTCCATTAAATTTCAAACAATTTGTCTTATGTATACTTTTACTCCGGACATGACACCCCCATCAAGAAAGCCATTTTTTCTTCAATGTTTCTCTGTACTCTTAGGATACATGTGCGGAATACATGAATGCTGAGATAGGAAAAATCAACAATATTGTAAACGATTTGTGTTACCCACCTGCTTTTTGGGAATCTTCCCTAAACAAGGCAAAATGAACCTTGTGAACGTGTGAATAATAACCCTCGCACTTTGTCGAAGAATATTTTAGTACTTCCATTTTTCCCACGCTTTTTAGGCATTGCTAATGTACTTAAACTTTTGAACATTAATGTCGTATTTTCATATGACATTATTGTGAAAAATATCATAATAAAGAATAGTCCTACGAATAATCCAGGCATTATCTATAAAATTGGTTGTAAACAATGTAACTCCTTTTACATTGGACAGACGGGAAAAGATTTGAACACGCGTGTAAACTAATATCATTATTCCGTTAGAAATATGGACAGTCGTCCAATGGCCTTTTTGTCCATTTGTCAGAGTTGTCCCATTGTATTGATTGGAATAATGCTACAATTTTGTTTCACTCAAGCAACATTGTCAATAGACAGAGCTGGGCAATAAATACATTGAGTGTATTTAAATACTAAATACTAAATACATGGGAAAAATGTATTTAAATACTAAATACATTTTACGAATGTATTTAGATACTAAATACAAAATACATCAATTGTATTTAAATACATGAGTAACAACAATATAAAATGCTTGATAAAGGATAAAGAAATAGTACAATCTAATTTCCGATTATATATTTCCCTTTTTAGAACAAAACAAAAACAAAAGAACTTAGAACTTACGATGTTCAACCAGTGACATATTATACTCATTAATTGTTACTCATTTTGCAATGATATAATGAGTAGATGAGACATAAACGTAAACATAAGACGTAAACATAAACATAAGGCACCTTACGAATTCTCTTTTATTTCACGGTTGCTGTGGATCAAAACCAATCTTTCAAAAGTTTTGTCTGAAAGAGAGTTTCTTTTCGACTAAGAGTGGCACACAACTGATTGAACTGACACGTTGAAACATGAACCATGCTGTACTACACTGTCGACGCGTCGTACTGTGCTAGTACAGAACGTGTATTAAACCAGTAAAAGTATTTACATTTTTATATTTTGAGTATTTAAATACTCATTAAAGTATTTAAATACTATATTTAAATACATGAAAAAATGTATTTATAAATACAGTTCTAAATACACAAATGTATTTAAATACGTATTTAAATACTGCCCAGCTCTGTTAATAGAAACATTCATGAGTTCATTCATTCTTCATTATCCAACTTACAAACAATTTCAATCTTAGCCAGGGCCATTTTTCGCTCAATCCTTTTCTTTTGAATTCATTCAGAACAGATTTAGATACTCGTAAGAAGGGCAAGGCGCGAAAACTCTGGTAGCTATTCCACGTGAAATTTATGCTCTTCTTAAAATATTCTCTGCACCAATCATATTATTTTTGTTTTTTCTTTGTGATCTATATATCGTCTTAATCTTGTTATTAATTTCAGCGTTCCTAAGGATGTCATTAGACGAAAGCGCTTGAGCACTACAGTATTTCGTGTTTTAATTTTCCTTCGTGATTATTTTCATATATATATATATATATATATATATATATATATATATATCTTGAAGGTGATGCTAGAGAGGAGGTGAATGTATTGTGCAGAAACATGTATGAAAATAATGCTAAGGATACTAACCAGAAGACTAACGAACAGAGCTGAGCAGTACATTGGAGAGGATTAGTTTGGATTTAGGTCAAAATGCGGAACAAGAGAAGCTATTAGTATTATGAGATTGATGGGAGAGAGAGTGCTGGAACATGATCAGGAAATGTTTGTTTGTTTTATTGACTTTGAAAAAGCTTTTGACAGAGTCCAATGGGGGAAACTAATGGAAATATTGAAGAATATTAATGTTGACTGGAGGGACCGTAGGCTGATAAAAAATCTATATCTTGGGCAGACTGTGAATGTTAGAGTTGCAGGAGGAGAATCGGAGAATCGGGGTCAGGCAAGGATGCTCCCTGTCCCCCGTGTTATTTAACATCTATGTAGAAGCAATGATAATAGAAGCACTCTCAGATCTGGAAGAGGGAATCAGAGTGGGAGGTAAATTTGTCAAATCTGTAAGGTTTGCAGATGACAAAGCATTTGTTTGTAGTACTGAGGAAGGACTGCAAAGAATGGTCAATAGCTTGACAACAACGGCGGAAGAATTCGGAATGAGAATTAATGAGACCAAGACAAAGGTAATGAAAATTGCAAGAAGGAAAGGGGCACAAATGAACCTAACGATAGGAAATCGGACCTTAGAAGAAGCTGAGCAGTTTAAATATCTGGGAAGTTTATTAACCAACAATGGAGATTGCAATAAGGAAGTAAGATGTAGAATTGGTATGGGTAAGGTAGCTTTTGAGAGACAGAAAAGACTACTTACGGGTAAACTCAACTTGAAGCTGAAGAAAAGGTTAGTAAAAAGCTTGATATGGAGTGTGGTACTGTACGGAGCAGAAACATGGACACTGAAAACAACTGAAAAGAAACTCCTGAAAAGTTTTGAAATGTGGATTTCGAGAAGAATACTAAAGATAAGCTGGAGGGAACACCAAAGTAATGAGGAAGTACTGCAACAGGTGAGGGAGGAAAGAAGACTCATTAAGGTGATAAGAGAAAGACAGAAGAAATGGATCGGACATGTGTTGAGAGGAGGATTGTTGAAGGAGGTGAAAGAGGGTAGATATGAAGGTAGAAGGCCGAGGGGAAGGAAAAGGAAAGCAATGCTGGATGATTTGAAGGCAGCAGGAGCTACCACTACCACCATAGAACATTTTGGCGGGATACATGAGTTGGACCTGCCTGATAGGCAGAACACGATGGATGGATGGATGGATATATTATAATATATATATATATATATATATATATATATATATATTAAATATCAGATTCTGAATCAAATAATCCCTTAAATTTATTGCAGTTTAACCAAATAGAATCACAATTTGCATTAATAATAAATTTTCTATGTTGATGTCACAACGACCGTAACATTACATTTGCTAATTTAACACCATAATTTCAAAATTAGTCCTTTCACTCTTCTGTGTCTAATGAAGTCCTTTGAAATGTGTTTTCAAATTAACGGTCCTCAGTTCGAATATTTATTATATGATATTCTGTTAATAAAATAATATAAGTAATAAGGCTCCTGTCACAACCAATATCTTAATCAGTCAGAAGGGCTAGAAATTGACACAGCGTTCAGGGTAACTAATACGTTCTGTTGCGGTAACTCATATGCTATTACTGTAGTGTTTAATAAATAATACAAAATTGGGGTATTCCTACCCTAGGAAAGTAATTAATTAATTAATTAACATTCAAAAATTGCGTTCGACATAAAATATCATTTCGCAAACTATATTGTACAGTATGACCACTGACCAGTGACACTATATATATATATATATATTATATATATATATAATATATATACACTTTGCATCCTTGCAGATGTTCTGTGCGGTCAGTCTCTTCACACGGAGGTCAGACTGGTGACCACATCTCTATACCTCACTTCATGCGAGATAGAATTGCTGTCCTGAACTCTCCACCTCATTTAGCGAGTCTCACCCGGCTCATCCGGGACCGTCCTGAGCCAGGCGTTGTATCTTCGTTTGAAGACTTCAACTTTGACATTATTTTCCATGCATGCGTATATTATAGTGTACCTCTCTCTTCTTCTTTCCAGCGAACATAGATTTAATGTACATAGTCTTTCCAGTAACTGAGTTCTTTGCAGTCACTAATCTCGGATGTGAAATTTCTTTGGAATTCTTCTAGTTTAGTAATTTCTTCTTCTTTTTCATATAAGAATGTCAATACAGGCAGTATTCCAGTTTTAGTATGATCAATGTTTTCAGGAAGATAATCATTATTTTCTTGTCCCTTCTTTCAAATGTTCTCAGTATCCGTCCCGTAATTCTTTTTGTAATGTTTATCGCTATCTGTTTTTGTCTCAGATTTTGCATCGTTGGTCATTTAACTTCTGAATCTTTTGCTTTTGTTTCTTTGGATTTTTTGTCTATTTGGGGCATAAAATTCTTCTTTTTTTTTTTTTTTTTTTTCCATTTTTTTTGTTTCATATCTTAAGAGCTGAAAATTTTCGGTGTTAAATTTCATGTTGTTTTCTTCTGACCATCTGCATACGTCTGAAAAATGCGTTCTGCAAAAAGGCAAATCTTTTTTGTGTGCATAATAAAAAACCTTAAAAAGAACAGGGCAAGAATAACACAGTAAAATATTTGGCATTACAAATTCAAAGGTAAAAAACAAAAAATATTTAGCGGCAGCTTTTAACATGTACACTGGTCACTGAGACTAGAATTTTCATCAAGATATGGGAAATTCTTTCCTCGAACAAGTGCCCTCAGGTGATGACAGTATTTTCATTAAACTTTGATGCTTAATGAAATACTTTTCGGGAACTGATTCCTTGAAAATAATTTAATCGAAGTGGGTAGCCCCATCCGTTGGAGGAAATGTCAGTTAAATACCATTTCAATTTATTTTCATTAACCGAGCATAATTACATGTATATCAATTTTATGTTAATCAGGAACAAAATACTAACAGCATTTTAAGTTTTAAGATGCATTATAATTATAAATAAATTTACCTTACCTCGGTAAGTTTTGAATCAATACCACTGAAGATTTGAATTTTGCGAGCCGCCACCGTTACCCACTGGGCCATGAGACGTTAAGATATACTGAGAGAATTTTGTATAATTATATACTCTTTCGTATTGGTTTTAGTACGTATATTTTAATATGTATACTGTTTCTGTTTATATATATTTCTTTTTTCTTTGTAAAAGCTACCGCTAGATATATTTTTGTTTATTTTAACTTTGAATTCTTAACGCTAAATATTTCTTGCCCTGTTCTTTTTAAGGTTTATTAATATGCACACAAAATAATTTGCCTTTTCGCAGGACGCATTTCTCAGACCAGTCCATGATTTTTTTAGGCAACCCCTTTTTGTTTTAAACACAAATTTTAACAAAATTAGAGCTCACCCTACTTAACATTTACTCTGGGCTCACAAACCACTTACATTTTTAGTGCAGCTTCACAAATTTGGCCTTACTGGCTTTGGATGTGAAGCTTAAAATTTTTATGGCTGTGGTATTTTTGTAAATTTATGGACTGACTTACTTTTCCTCGGTTTCACTAAAGGGAATAAAATTTTATACAAGCGTGGTCTGACTAGATGCACAAACTTATTTTTTTTATCACAAACAACAAAAAATTGTAAAGTAGCTCCGCTGGACGATGCTTAGAATTCTTGACGAATAAACTCCCGCCTTTCATGCGGACGGACAGAAACAACATTTTGAGCACATAGGCTTCTTTGCTCTAACCTTTTTGTTGTGAATGAATTTCTTCGATGTTAACTTCAAATTATTCAAATTAGCTTTTGGTGTAAAGTGCGTGTGGTGTAGTTTCTTCTGAAAAAAGTTATAAGCCTTCAGAAGAATCGTCCGCGAATTGAATTACTAGTCAGTGTCAAAAAAGATTTGTCCACGCACTACTGTGCGTAGACGATTCTGTTTGTTTCTCTCTGTAAGGCTTCCACATCTTTATTTCTAATTGTTCTGCTGATTTTTCTATCGTCAGCAAAGAATGTTACTATAATATTGTTGATTACTGCATTGTTTATGTTTGTTACCATGATAACGAATAGGAGTGGGGCTAATACTGTTACTTGTGGTACTGAGCTACGTACTTCCAATTTTGATGATATACTTTGGATTTTAACAATTTGTTGACGTTCTCTGAGGAAATTATAGATCCATTTCCCCACTTTGCCCGTTATTACCATATGTCTCATTTTATGTACTATTATACCATGATTACACTTGTCGAATGCTTTAGCAAAATCCATCATAGTTCTCACAGTTTACACGTACATCAATTATACTGTGATAATGGTCAGATACCACTTTGTCATTTTTTGTAGTACTGAAAATTGATTCATACTAAGTTCCTTTAGAACGTCGGTTAATTCATTATTTCCATTCCTTAAGCGTCCGATAGTGGTGCGAGTTTTTGTTTTTCTTTTCGTTAAGTCATGCTTCTTAAAATATTCATCACTACTCTCAGTTTTGACAGTGAATGATCATGTCAAACAAGTGTTGACACTACTACACCTTCATGTAAACCTCTTGCTATATCTGCATTGAAACACTTTCTTTGACAAGGGCATTTACTGTGCTCATAACTTTTTTGGTCTGCTTCATTCTAATTTTAATTTCCAATGTTATTGTACCCCTTTCATCAATCAAACACCCAGGATATTTACATTCTTTCACAGACACCTCTAAATTTTCTCCATTTACCACGATATTACATTCTGACTTTCCTCTCTCAACGACAAGAATCTTAACACTCACACACACACACACATATATATATATGTATATATCAGGGCGTCCCAAAAAAATGTATACACACTTTAACAGCTGATAGCTCAATTGATGTTTCTTTCTTTCCAAGTTAAACCCATTAGAATTAATAATGGCAGTCAGACTAAGCTTTGAACAAAGGAAATTCATTCTAAAATGCTACTGGAAGTGTGAAAACGCAGTTGAAGTGCAAAGACAGTTTAGGAGGGAGTTTCAAACAGATCCACCAACGCGACTTACCATCACTCGAATTAGAGATAAGTTTGAAGCCGATGGAACTGTTCAGAATGTCCACAAGAAGCGTTCCGGAAGACCACGGACATCGACAAGCCCCACAAAGCAAGAAAGAGTACTGGAAACGTATCACCAAAGTCCAAGAAAATCTGTGCGGCAAGCGAGTCGTGAGGTAGGAATTTCAGAATCGTCTGTCCAACGCATTTTGAAGCGCTGTCAATGGAAAAGTTACATTCCAAGATTAGTCCATGCTATTAATGAAGATGATGATCCGGACCGAAGAGTGGAGTATTGCGAGTGGTACTTGGCACGATGTGGATGTGGATTGGACGAAGGGGTTTCGTAGAATACCCTCCGCGTTCACCAGACCTCACACCACTAGACTTTTTTTTATGGGGATACTTAAAAGACAAAGTCTACGCTATAAAACCTGCAACAGTCGCTGAATTGAGAGCAGCCATTGAACGAGAATGCACACAAATACCAAACGAAATGTTTCGTGATGTTTGCGATTTCATTGCTTCGCGTTATCAGCAGTGCCTGGACCAGAACGGACGTCAGTTTGAAAACAGGCGTTGACAAAACAATTAAATAATGTCTGTAGATTCTATTACATTTTGAAAATGAAATGTATTTTAATAAACACTGCCTTTATAAGTATTTAAAGTGTGTATACATTTTTTTGGGACGCCCTGTATATATATATATATATATATATATATATATATATATAATATATATATAGAGAGAGAGAGAGAGAGAGAGAGAGAGAGAGAGAGAGAGAGAGAGAGAGAGAGAAATCGGCATAAATAGTTAATTTATTAGCAAATATATGTTTTTACTTCGTGCACTGAAATTTTCTTTTCTGATTTCCTTCAATATATTATTTAGAAGTTCCCCCCAAAATAGGGGAACGATTTAAAATGCATAAATAATTCATTGTTATTGAATATTTTGCAGCGGTGTTCGATGTATGGAAATTTTTACCGGTTTTCAATATGGGAAAAACGACGCTCGGAGAGAGAGAGAGTGAAACAAGGAGGTTGTCTAGGCTCTATGCAAATTGAAATAAAAGCTTTAATGATAAAAATCACCATCTGTTGTCGCAGTTAAGTTCCCTCTACCTTTGTTTGATTCTCTAACTAAAATTATTATTATTATTATTATTATTATTATTATTGTTGTTATTATTATTATTATTATTATTATTATTATTATTTTTATTATTATTTTTATTATTATTATTATTATTATTATTATTATTATTATTATTATTATTATTTGCAGTATGAAAACGTACAGTCTGAAATTATGGTTTTCGTGACTTAGTAAACCGTAATAAAATGGTTAAAGTAGCTTTTATTATTAATATTTTTAGTTATATTAAGCTTCTCTCACTGTTACAGTGTTTTACTTAATGAACGGAAATTAGGGAGAACTTGTTTATTCTCTAAAATAAAATAATGATACTGAACTCATTTCTGCCGCGAGGAATAACCATGATGGAAATGACGACGGAGATGATAGAAGGGGGGAAAGAGTGATATGTGCAGAAACGACCGAAAATTACAGGCCATTTTTCTTACGATAAAGGGGAGAATCGTTTCTCAGTGATGCGTTGGTCCACGTATAAGTACTGTAAACAGCTGTATAAAATTCCGTTTGTATAAGATAATAGGAGAAATGGAGTCCAATTAAAGTTTTAAGTGGACTGTAGAATGGTAATAGTGATCAAACTTTATTACCTTGTGTATTCTTTCTCGTGTGTGCACATATTTGCTGTTCGTCGTAGAGCCACTTCTTTGAAGACAGTCAGTTGCTGATTTTAATTTTATATGACTTTGCAGCGTTTTAGCTAAGTTAGCTAAGTATAATGATGGGACAAAAACAATTAGAGCCTCATTTTGAAGGTACTTCTCTAAGGAGCTCTTACTATCCTATCTTTATTTCTTTTAATTTCTAAATCTGTCAAGTGGGTATTTTTTTGGGCAAAATAATCTACTTTTTTCTTTTGGCTATAATAATTTTGTTTTAAATACTGCAAGAGTTTTGTACTTGTAGCGAAGGGCTGAACAGAAACCGATACCGCATTCTGGACTACTACAGTTTTCTCTTTTATCCTATGTAGCTACAACTTACTTCTTTAAGTGAACTATTCTTTTGTGTTTCCGGAGTAAAGTCATTAAAATTCTGTCAAAAAATGTCGAAAAATATAAAAAATGTGGAGGTTTTCAAAACAATTACAAGTTCACAATGCATTTCAGGACAAATGGTGAGTTGTGTACCATCTAGCAGTGAAGTTGGGCACAAAAACCAACGCAACGTATATATGGGTGCTGCCTTGGGGAGGAAGCCCTAACTTACGGTGCATCTTGCTCCTGAAGAATCATGCGCCTGGACAGATAATAATAACTTGAGTGTCTGCAATACAAACTGACGAAAAGTGGTAAAAATGGGTAAGGATTTGGATATTCTTTGAACTGTGATAACACGGAGCATTGTTGGTTTCAGTGGTAACGAACTACCGGAGGCCTTGTCAGTACATTGATCCCTTGATTACTTAGCAATGCTGCTGCGAGCTGCTCGTAACACTATTTCCCTTTAAGCGCAGTGAAGACACTGAGGTCAGGGGTTCTATTCCCGATGGTGCGGTTAACACAGTAATAACTTGAGAGAATTCAGAGTAGAGCGACCCAGCTGATACTAAACGTTCGTGATAAAAGCTATGATACAAACAAAGATTAGCAGAATCATGGTCTCTATTTGCTAGAAAAGGTAAGAAGGTGCAGAGGTAAACTTCTTGAAGTGTTTAAGATATTAAATAGATTTGATAATGTACATTTCGAGCACCTTTTTAAATGAGATAATGAATGCGTAACCAGGAATAATAGCTCTCAACTTAAAGGAAGAAGGTTTGATAGCGTAATCGCGTAAAACTTTTTTCTTGTAATATCGAATCTCGTTAATTTTTGGGAATAATCTTCCGCCGCAGGTCGCAGGTCGTAGATATTTTTGACAAACTGAATTCTGATCCATAGTTGCATTTGGTGAGCGGGTAGAAAGCAAATGCAAATTTTCATGTATGTGTTTGGATACACCAGGTAACGTGTACGGGTAGTGTGAAAATTGCTGTTAATGGGTAAGGGTTTATACACCTGCATGAGTGCGAACATAGTATGAGAATTCTGGAACTTTCAAAGACTGTCCATTTCCTTATCTTTCTTACTTTACTTCTTTCTTTGGCTATCCTAGAGTGGATCCTCGGGTCTTTGGTATCCTACAATGTGTATATATGCACACACTGTGTATATATATATATATATATGTGTGTGTGTGTGTGTGTGTGTGTGTGTGTGTGAGAGAGAGAGAGAGAGAAAGGCAGAGATTTCAGAAATAAATTTTCATCTTCAGTGTTTCAAAAAGAAAAATTGCACAAATAAAAATATCGAAACATTTAAGAAAATCTAATACACTATATATAATATATATATATATATATATACATTATACACACACGAGGGTCACTCAATATATTATATATATTATATATATATATATATATATATATATATATATATATATATATATATACATTATACACACACGAGGGTCACTCAATATATTTTTCCCCACCTTTTTTTTTTCTTTCCAAGTTTCTTTGAAAGTTCCAGAAATTTTGTACACAAGTAGTTACATACCTCTTTTACAAGTTTTTATTTTTCCACATAGTCTCCATCCTTTTCTACGGCTTTCCTCCACCTTGAAACAAGGGCCTTTATTCCTTGCCGGTAAAAGTCCGCTGGGTTCCGCTGGAGCCACCTCTTAACCTCCTCAACAACCTCATCGTCGCTCTGAAACTTTCTTCCACGAATAGCATCCTTCATTGGCCCAAACAAATGGAAGTCTGAAGGTGCCAGATCCGGGCTGTATGAGGGGGTGGGGTAACACAGTCAAGCGCATTTTTGTGATGGCCTCTCTTGTAAACTGTTGTGTGGTCTTGCGTTATCGTGCAAAAGAAAGACGTCTTCCAGTTTTCTCTCCGATCGAACTCGCTTTATACGTCTCTGGAGTCTCTGTAGGGTAGCAATATATGCCTCTGAGTTGATTGTGTGTCCTTTCTTCATAATGTCCACCA
Source organism: Bathynomus jamesi (assembly GCA_023014485.1). Classification (NCBI taxonomy): domain Eukaryota; kingdom Metazoa; phylum Arthropoda; class Malacostraca; order Isopoda; family Cirolanidae; genus Bathynomus; species Bathynomus jamesi. Next base: position 102,929 of record JAJOZX010007633.1, on the reverse strand, counting down.
GAATCACCCCTGTGGAAAATTTGGGAGTACCGAAATGGAAGACCCACCTAATCTTGGATAAGCCATATTGACATTAAAAAAAAAATAACAATAAAAAATAACTCAGAAGGAGAACTTGAACTCTTGCTGAGAAAAATTAAAAAGACACCAACGAAGAAACAAATATGGGATGAAAAGAAAAAGAGATCCCATAGCTAGAAATGGCAACACGGTTTTGGGAAGAAGAAGAAAAAGATCGGGATAAGCTGAATAAGCAGAATAATAGGGAGGACGAGGAGGTGCGAGACGAAAGAAGCCGGAATAAAAATGTTCATTATTGGTGTCAAGAAATAAAACTTATATTAAATTTCAAGGTAAGAAGTTCATAAATTTTCCTTCGGTTATTAAATTTAGATTAAATAAGCTGACATTTCAGCTGTAATTGTTTAACAAAAGAGTATGGAAGTCCTGTTTATGGACAAATAACTAGGCTGGTTCATCTTTGGCCTAGGTCTTCCATCTCCAACGTAGCCTAAGTTGTGCCTAGCCTACTCTGGTTGGAGCAGGACCTATTTTTTTCATAACCCCTTTCATGTCCCAGAAGATGGTGGCCATAACCTTTCCTGCAGAGGGAACCATTTTGAACTTTTTCTTGCGTGGGGAGTCTGCGTGATGCCACTCCATGGATTGGTGTTTTGTTTCAGGTTCAAAGTGGTGTACCCAAGTCTCATCCCCAGTCACAATTCGTGAAAGGAAGTCATCCCCTTTTGTCTCGTATGGAACCAACGACTCAGAAGTAATTTCTTTTCTTTGGGCTTTGTGATCTTCAGTCAGTTCGCGAGGAACAAACCGTGAACACACTTTTGAGTATCCCAGTTGCTGAATTATCGTATTCACACTTTCCTTCACTAATTCCTAGCTGCAGTGATAGCTCCTTCTATGTGACGCGCCGATTTGATCGAATGATGCTGTTAGCACGTTGCACAGTGTGAGATGTCACCGCTGCGTGGCGACCGCTACGTGGCTCATCATCGAATCTGGCTCTCCCTCTCTCCGATGATATCACACGTTTAGACCAGCGTCCAAGTGTGCTTCGATCAACAACAGCATCTCCGGAAACGTTTTGTAGACGTTTGTGAATATTTCCAACTGTTTCCTTCTCTGTGGTTAAGAACTCGATAACAACTTTCTGTTTACGATGTACATCACTGTCAGACGCCATTTTCGAAACTGCGTTAACCATCGGTTTTATACAAGGGCGTTTAAAAGCGGTTTTATACAAGGAAGGGAGGTTCAAACTGAAAAAATCGGGTTATGTGAAGCGCAGAAAGTTCAAACTTACGGCCCAAAAGACATTTCAGCCCCATGGCCTATTATTTAGCTAAGAAAAAAGGGTGGGGCAAAACATATTGAGTGCCCCTAGTATATATATATGGTGCACGATGTCAACAATTAATAACGAAGGTTACGGTTGTGGCTATAATTGAATAGGTGGCAGATATAATTAATAAAGTTATTAATTTGTTGTTAGGGGTCACCAGACCAGACTGTCTATACCACTAATCAAGGAAAATTATATATTGCGTGTTTTTTCATTTTAATTACAGTAACATATTGTCACAATGGCTAAAAATTATTTAATTTTGCAAGGTACAAATGGTACAGGAGAATGTTGAATAAATTGTAATGTTCAAGTTACAAATGATTGAATTACATAAATGTCTATAACAAAATGATGAGCTTGAAATGACAATCAAAGACAATGAATTAATTACATGATAAAGTGCGCAAATTCTAAAAACCTGAATCGAATACGATAAGGATGAACGAACGAAAGAGGTCTATTGAACGGAAGATGGACGGGAGGATGTGTTTTCCAATTGAGGAGTAAACGTTTGACTTCTTTGTAATGTTTTAATCTTCCTTCAGATGCATTCGAGAGAAGTTTTTATTCGAAGATTTAATGTAGGTTTTTAATTGACTATAGAAATTGAATCTTTTTCAGCTGCTTAACGGTGGACAATTATAAGCTTTAACTTCGAGTCTGAACTCGTTTGTGGTTTCGTCCTTAGTAACGTAAAAAGTTCTCTTCTGTTAAAAAAAAGTCTCTCAATTCCATATGGAAACTGCTTTTGATATTTGGCAAAGTGCTTCGTCAAACTGTTTGGTCGTAGCCCCAAAGAACGTGTGTCTGCATTGTTCTCCCGTAGGCTTACTTAATTAGACTGTTTTATGGTTGGGGCACAATTCTTCATGCATCTGCGACTTTCAGAGAAAATCGAATTTGTGGGCATGGAAGAATGTTTTACTGTAGCATGCAGGTTACTAGTTAGTAATAATAACTAAAAACTAAAACAAAAGACAAACAAAATATATGAAAGTTAAAAAATGAAATAATTAATAATAAAAGTAAAAATTAAAACTGAAAAACAAAGTTAGCCTAAAAATAAAAATACAACTAATGAAAAAAAACAATAACAATAAGTAGAGTTACAGACAAACATTTTCATACCATGAAACCCATTGTTTAGAAGACAAATAGCCGGACTGATGAAAATCTTCCACAGTTACGCTAGTGCAACCTAAAGAAAAAAGAAACCATTCACTGATTTGGTGAAGTCACTGAAGAGAATCGACTTATGCTCAGTGTGTTACATGAACAGAATCGACTTATGTTCAATGCGTTACATGAACGGAATCGAATTTCATAATGTCGACTTCCGACCTTTATGCAAGTACAGTATATAGATTTCAGATTTCAAACTAAGTTCAGATTCTCAATAAAAATGACTGACCTAACCTAACCAGACCTAACTTAATCTAACCCAACTGATCGAAATGTCCATTTAACGAAACTCCAGAAAGTGCCACAGTTATATATAGTCATTAAAGTACCTTGGTCATAAAGCTTTCATGTATACCTTAACCCCCAAAGGCACTTATACTGCACTCGTCTTCACATAAAGCACAGAGCCCACTTACTCAGAGTGCCTCTGTTATCCTGTTATCAAAGAATACTTTCATAAATAAAATGACTGATAACGGTCTCTTCCTAATCTCGGTCATTCCATTTCAGTCTTCGTTCAAGAATAAGATATCCAAAGGAGGAAATTTCGAAGGAGGCAATTCTCTAGTCGATCCTACGTTTTCATTGTACCAATTTCCCGCTCTCAAAATTAGATTTTTTATAAGGAATATCCCTCAGGACCGTAATTGCGACACAGGCCTCTTTTTATCCTTTCTCAAATCTGAAATCTCTTTTCCCAAATCTGGAATTTCCATTTCGAGTATTCCCACTTCCGGGAATGGGAATGGTAATGACACCAAATGGAAAATAATCACAACTATACCCGCTTCAACAAGTAAGAATGAAATGATACAGCCGTAATCATCTTTAAAGTTTCGGGTATCGAAAAAATCATTTTCAACTTCGGCGTACCAAAGTGATATAGAAATTTACTTTTTCCTCATTTTTTTTTTTTTTTTTACGGCTGGGGGGGGGGGGGGGTAGGAGACGTGTGATGGGGGAATTTTTGAAAGACGGTTGAAACAGAAGAGAAATTTCCAACTAATCAGAAATATATTTCACGATTCCCGAGACGAAAAAATAAGGAAAGCGTAAAGCGAAATATAAAGAAAAATCTCAAAAATTAGCGCTCCCCTTTTTCATCTTTTATCGTCCGCTGCCAGGGAAATAATTTACCTGTATTAATTTAATCTTCAATTTCAATTAACGAAGACATTTGGTTTTTAATTTTAGATAACCGTTGAATTTAGGAATTTTGATTTATTAGATAAGAAATAGAATTATAGAATGGAATATAGGTGTCAAAATGGATTTTATTCTATATTTCATTTTGTCTTTTTCAGTGGAAGATTATACTCGAAAAGAAAGAAAAAATTACATCTCAAATTTTATATATATATATATAGGAGAAATCCAATGACAAGGAGGAATGTAAATGCCATGAAAAGTCTTCTTTAATGCTCAACGTTTCGAGCAATACGCTCATCATCAGGCTAGATAATAACAATATGAAATTAGAATCAATAAATAAATGTGAACAAGACAAAATAATTTCTATAAAACCTATTCATTAAAAGCAAATTTTAAAAAGACTAAAAGAAGAGGGTTAAATTCAAAGTTATAAAAATTTACATATAAAATTACAAGAAATTTAAAAAGCTATTTTTAAATTACATATAGTAAATTTGAAATTAGTACACTGGAATAATTAACACTAATACAATGGAATAATTAACACTACGAACCTTTCAATGCTGGTTCCGAGGCACGAGTAATTTAAAACAAAACAAAACAGGAAACAAACTATGGGTTGGGCGGTTGGAGAGTTATAAGTTGTTATTATCTAGCCTGATGATGAGCGTATTGCTCGAAACGTTGCGCATTAAAGAAGACTTTTCATGGCATTTACATTCCTCCTTGTCATTGGATTTCTCCTAAATATTAAATTGAAGCTTTGTAGAAGCAACCCGCATGACTATATATATATATATATATATATATATATAGATATATATAATATATATATATATATATATATATATAAAGCTATCGACTGGTTGCGAGGAAAGCGCAGCAGTTTAATAATAAAGAGGGAACACCAGAGGGACGCTGGACATCTTTCAATCTTGAATTATTGTACAACGTTTCAGAACACATTCATATTCAGGATTAAAAAATAATTAACCCATTTTAGCCCAACGTGACCATATATATAGTCACATGCAGTTTCCTTTATTTTAAAATTAAATAGGAAAATATTCAGCTCATAACGGGTTAAATATTTAAAAAAAAATCAATTGGGCTTTTATATTTCACTATTTTTTGGCCCTCATGAGGGAACGTGTATCCGAAACATCGGTAAGAATTAAAGTTTAAAATAATGTTCTTTGTTTCTCTGGTGTTCATCTCTTATATATATATTATATATATATATATATATATATATGTATGTATATATATATATATAATGTTACGCTTACCAACCTACCTTGTACAGGAAGCTATTTTTAACTTCCAAAGTAAAGTTCTTTAATATACAGAACGATTCTTTTAAAAGTATATATATGTCTCATTTCTTAAAAATTTCTTATGTCGCTGAATGCAGGAAATGGTAACTACATAACGAGACTTAGTTTTTTGCATAATCAGTAGTGGGGAATGTTTTTATAAATCATAAAACGTTTGAGTAATCTTTTTTTTTTCTTTGACAGGAAAGTAATCAATTTTGTAGCGGAACAACGTGGCCATTTGGATGGATACTCTAGGCTCAGAGACACTCGCGCAACGCGAATTCTAAACTTATTTTAGTGTCTGTCATGCCCCTGACGCCAGAACCATACGTAACACACATCATAAACTTCTAGAAATCGGTTCAGTTATGGACAAACCTTGCGGTGGACGTTTGAGGTCAGCTCGAACAGAG
>JAJOZX010007633.1:0-92500 GCA_023014485.1 Bathynomus jamesi | reverse complement strand
GACTATAGTGGATTTAATTTTCCCAGAGGAGTTCCTTGTTCCATGCACAGTCTGTATGTAACATCTATATATATATACACAAACTCAGAATGGTCCCCTGAGAAACTTATATGTTAAACACAGACCGTGTATGGAACAAGGAACTCTTCTGGGAAAATTAAATCCACTATAGTCCGAATAAGTAATGGTAAATGACAAATACCATAGTTTTTCTTTTTCATGATGCTAGCCCGACGTGGGCAACGGGTCTCTCGCAAAGAGGTCCCATAAATATAGCTTCCCTCACCAGCTATCTGCAAAGCAGACAGGATCCAGCTTTGGGACATGGATCTAGGGTTTAAAGCAAGCCTAGTCCCACTACATTCAGAACCTCTATATAAGTAAAAGACCGTTGCATTCACGTCGGATTGAATAAATCAAAGAAAAACGGGTAACTATTGTATTTTTAGCCAAAAAAACAAAACTTAAACCTCAACCGGGACATTGAGCGTCCACTTTTCAAGGCACGTAACACGTCCGTTTAATATACACAAACTCAGAATGGTCCCCTGAGAAACTTATATGTTAAACACAGACCGTGCATGGAACAAGGAACTCTTCTGGGAAAATTAAATCCACTATAGTCCGAATAAGTAATGGTAAATGACAAATACCATAGTTTTTTCTTTTTCATGATGCTAGCCCGACGTGGGCAACGGGTCTCTCGCAAAGAGGTCCCATAAATATAGCTTCCCTCACCAGCTATCTGCAAAGCAGACAGGATCCAGCTTTGGGACATGGATCTAGGGTTTAAAGCAAGCTAGTCCCACTACATTCAGAACCTCTATATAAGTAAAAGACTCGTTGCATTCACGTCGGATTGAATAAATCAAAGAAAAACGGGTAACTATTGTATTTTTAGCCAAAAAAACAAAACTTAAACCTCAACCGGGACATTGAGCGTCCACTTTTCAAGGCACGTAACACGTCCGTTTAATATACACAAACTCAGAATGGTCCCCTGAGAAACTTATATGTTGCCCACGTCGGGCTAGCATCATGAAAAAGAAAAACTATGGTATTTGTCATTTACCATTACTTATTCGGACTATAGTGGATTTAATTTTCCCAGAAGAGTTCCTTGTTCCATGCACGGTCTGTGTTTAACATATAAGTTTCTCAGGGGACCATTCTGAGTTTGTGTATATTAAACGGACGTGTTACGTGCCTTGAAAAGTGGACGCTCAATGTCCCGGTTGAGGTTTAAGTTTTGTTTTTTTGGCTAAAAATACAATAGTTACCCGTTTTTCTTTGATTTATTCAATCCGACGTGAATGCAACGAGTCTTTTACTTATATAGAGGTTCTGAATGTAGTGGGACTAGGCTTGCTTTAAACTCTAGATCCATGTCCCAAAGCTGGATCCTGTCTGCTTTGCAGATAGCTGGTGAGGGAAGCTATATTTATGGGACCTCTTTGCGAGAGACCCGTTGCCCACGTCGGGCTAGCATCATGAAAAAGAAAAACTATGGTATTTGTCATTTACCATTACTTATTCGGACTATAGTGGATTTAATTTTCCCAGAAGAGTTCCTTGTTCCATGCACGGTCTGTGTTTAACCTATATATATATATATATATATATATATATATTCAGTCTGTAAAAGCTAAAATTTAAATTAGTTTGTTTCTAAAGGGGAAATACTGTAAAAATAAGCAACCCTCACATCCCCCTCTCCCTCTTTCCCCCACCTCAGTCAATTACTCGAAATCTGTCCGACTTTAGCGAACCTCAGAGTCGAATGGTAACGAGGTTTGATGGTCAAAGACGGTCAAGGAATGAAACGGACAAACTTCGCTAATAAAATGTTTGCCAAGAATTGGAAAGTAAAGGAAAAGTACAAATAAAAAGTCACAAACGTTAAAAGTTTGCCGCAATAATGCTTTCAGAATAATTATATATATATATATATATATGAAAGGAGAGAACACGCACAACAGAAAGAAGCAAATTCGAAATTTTTAATTTTCAATCCAAGCTATAAACTGGGAAGATGTTGTAGCCAGTATGGAAAACGGAAGAGATGCTGATGACTTTAGAGGAGAAGACGCTGGAAATTGTGGAAAGACATGTCCCAAAAATACAACAAAGAGGAAAGAGAAGCAGGTTCGAGAGACAGAAGAGGTAATTGTTTCGAAAGAGAAAAAGAGTGACTGCAAAATTAAGTAACTGTAAAGATAACAGCATCAGAAAAATATTAAATGATAAACTGCAGAGTATCGATGGCGTCATACAGGAACTATATTGAGAAGCATACAGAAAAAGAAGATGACGCTATAGAAGTGATAAAGTTTAACTCAAAGTACTTCTATAATTTTGCAAAAAGCAAGTCGGAAAACCATGCTACTATTGGACCTTTGAAAAACGAAGACAGTGCTTTATCTGATGATCTAACAGAAGTATCTGAAATATTAAGAGGTAGTACGAATCATCTTTCAGTATCCCAAAAACTGGCAAACTGATATGCGATAGATACGCGTTCTTTGAAGAAGAACTACAAGGGGAAAGTATAACGGACTTCGACTTTACGACAGATGATATTACACAAACTATAGGGGAACTAAAAGCACACTCAGCGGCAGACGGATAAATGGAATGCCACACTGATCAAAAACTGCAAGAATGCAATCGCTGAGCCCATGCTTCTTGAGCCAGTCAATAGTGTCCTTTGTAGTAGCCGTCAAACGATGTAGTTCTCGTAAATTTAAGGGCGTACAGTTAGAACCAGTCGTGATATTTTCGTTAAAACTAACGAAAATGTCACAACTTAACCTAACCAATTGTCAAGGGCATACAGTTGACCTAACAGGACATTCAATTAACCTAACCGGGCATTCAATTAACCTTGTAATTATATCGAAAAAAAGATATATATATACAATAGCAGAAAAATAAAAAAATTGTGGGTAAATAACGAAAAAGAATTTGCGGGTAAATAACGAAAGAGTGCCCAAATAACACCAGAAAAAAATAACTGCTTGGATTTGATATTCATGAATAACACCAACTTAATCAATGATATAAGAATAACACCAACAAATATTTCAGACCACAACATTATCGAGGTATCCACTGATATGTCGAGAACATAAAAAGAAAATACTTATACTGAAGAAAGAAGCAAATTTGAGATTTTTAATCTCAAACTCTAAGACTATAAATTGGGAAGAAATCAGATCCCATATGACGTAAATAGAGTGGAAAACAGTCTTAGAGGATAAAACAACCGAAGAAATGCTAATAACCTTGGGAAAAAAACGCTGGAAATCTTAGAAAAATATGTTCCTAACTATTTTGAATGGGAAAAGCGAACACTATTCCGCAAGAGAAGGAGAGTAGCCACGAAGTTAATTAATTGTACAAACAACAACACCAAAAACGTGATACAAGTAAAATTGGAAAGTATGGACAGGAAAATACAAGCCCTATTTAAGGGCCATTCCTTGAGAGAGAAGAGGAAGATGCGGCGAAAACAATGGTATGAATTACGCGAATCTACTGAAAATGTCAGGGATTTCCAGAAATCACTAGTTTCACAATCTTACTGTAACATATATATATATATAGTCAAACCTGTGGATAAAGGCAACCCAAGGAAATGGTCATCATGGCTTCATAGATAGGTAGCCTTTCTTAGAGATTATGCGGCGACCATTTTATTTTCATTTAAAGTGAATATAGTTTGTTGTATCAGTACATGTAGACTTCATTAAATGTCACTTAAATCTTGTTCAGATTCGTCGTAAAGACTGTAGTCTTAATATAAGATTGTGGTCTTTATATAAGATTATTGTCTAACCTATTCAAATCTTAACTAACCTAACCTAATCAGGACCAACATATCTTTTTTCCGACGCTAAAAATATTTCTAGATTTTATTTTTACATATTTTTTAATATTTCAAAGTACCAAAAGTACTACCTTACAAAAAATTATCTCACTACACCTGTGAATTATCACACACTCAACCTCGCTCATACCCGGTTACCTCCACACACACACACACACACACACACACACACACAGAGGTGCCCTTTACCCATACGCGCATGCGCATATTGAAGTGACCAATTTCACATCTGATTTCTCTTTCCATGCCCTGAAATAATTTATCCGAAAGCAGATTTCTGTTACAGAAACGATGTTAATATCTCGGTTTCCTCGAACGGGATATTTTCACATTTATTTCAAAGAAGAATATTTGAATTTACACTGTGGAAATTCATTCCTCAGAAAATGTAATTATTATATATTATAAGCGTAATACGACATTAATTAAGTTTCGAGATTATCTCGCTTCAAAGGTGGAAATATTAATATTTCGTAGTATTTAACTCTGCTTATTAATATAAATATGTATTTTAATTAAAAAATAATAATTTAATAAACTTATTTAATATATACATATATATGTACAGTATATGAAAATTTCATCATATATATATATAATATATAATATATATATATATATATATATATATATACACCATATATATATATATATATATATATATATATATATATATATATATATATATATATATGTGTGTGTGTGTGTGTGTGTGTGCGTGTGTGTGTGTGTGTGTGTATACCGGGTGATTACAAATGATCTTCCCGATTTTAAACATTTATTATGAAAAACTAACAAAGCTACAGCGAAAGCAAGATATACAAATAAAGGAGAACTCAAAAGTTTTATTTACATACTATGAAGTTGAATATAAGCTCCTTTTGTGGCTCTGCAGATATCAAAGCGGTATTCTGTTTCCTTCTGTAGCATATCATACTGAACTTTTCTAACAGCCTCACGTATCCTTTCCTTCAAATGTTCCAAAGTTGTTGCCATTGGTGGAACAAAAACTTCATTTTTGACATAGCTCCAGAGGAAGAAGTCAAGGTGCTTAGATTGGGCGAACGAGCCGGCCAAGGATTGGGCCCCCCTCACGCCCGATCCAACGATCAGGCAATTGTTCATTCAGGAATGTTGTAATCTCAGTGTGGAAATGGGGTAGCGCACCATCCAGCTGAAACCACACATCAGCTTTGTCCTCTAGCAGCTGGGGCATCAGCCACAGCTGTAGCATATCGCGGTAAATGATACCGTTAATTGTTTGTTCAGCAAAGAAGAATGGACCGTACACTTTCTCAGCGGTAAGAGCACAAAATACATTAACTTTAGGGCTATCTCTGACGTGTTCAATATTACAAATAAAAATTCCCTGAAATATTCTTTATTTGTTACCTTGCTTTTCGCTGTAGCTTTGTTAGTTTTTTCATAATAAATGTTTAAAATCGGGAAAATCATTTGTAATTACCCAGTATATATATATATATGTGTGTGTGTGTGTGTGTGTGTGTGTGTGTGTGTGTGTGTGTGTATGTGTGTGTGTGTGTACACAATTCCTTCCAATTTTATTTGACATTTGTTCGTTTCATGTGGTTATTTAACCTCCTTCACAACGTCTAAGGTCAGGTGACGGAATGGGGGAGAGGGGATCTCAGCTTTACGTGGTAACAGGACCACGGGTCGCTAGTCGCTACATCATCTGAACGCAGAGGATAGCTCCCCATCCCATAAATACGTTCCTGTGAGTTGTCTCTCGCTCATAAAATAAACGAATTTTTTTCTTTAATTGCTTGTAAAGACTGATTTAATTGCGATAAATGAATCGTGCTTAGCGCTGAAACACGTGACTTTGTAGGGGAATATCAAATTAGAGGTTATAGACTTTTTGTTAAAAACAGAATAGGTAGGCGAGGTAGGCGAGGAGGCGGTGTTATATTGTATATCAAAGATAATATTGCGAACGTTATAGAAGTAAAGCACACAATTCCAGAACCGATAGATTCGACTAGAGCAGAACTTAAATTGAACGATTTCAAACTTCTTGTTGCGGTTATATATAGGCCCCCTAATCAAACAGCTGATACGGACGAAGCGTTATATCGTGAACTAAAGAGAATAATAGGTAGTGAGCAGGCTTTAGTTATGGGTGACTTTAATTGCGCCAACGTGAATTACGATACAATGCAGGGAGACGCGGAAGGTAATCGTTTAGTTAATTTTCTCGAGGATAGCTTTCTTATTCAAAAGGTTGGGGAATCTACGAGGTTGGACAGTATTTTAGATTTAGTAATAACTACGGATGATAGGCTAATCACTGATCGTCAAGTAATAGAACCGTTAAGCAATAGCGATCACAATATGGTAGAGTTTGTCCTCTCAGTAAGTCACTCGAAACCAGCTAACTCGACTAAAATTCCTAACTGCCAGCACGCAGACTTTTGTAAATTTCGAAATAAATTGTCACACGTCAATTGGGAAAACGTAATGTGGATCACCAACGCAAAACTAATGTGGAAATCGTTTGAAACAGTATTTAGGACTATAAATGAGGAATGTGTACCGTACAAAATTAAGCGTGCGAAAGTAAACAACAAGCCTTTGTGGTTTACTTCTAGAGTAGGAGACATTATAAAGAATAGAGATAGGGCTTATAGGCTACATAAGTGCGATAAAGACAATTTGTGGTTACGAAACAACTACATATCTCTAAGGCGTGAAGCGAAAAGTGTAATAAAAAAAGTCCAAGCGCGAATTTGAAATCTCCATAGCTCGTGACGGTAAAGAAAACCCCAAGCGATTCTTTCAATACGTCAACAATAGAAATCCAGTAAAAAGTGTCTTGGGGCCGTTGAAAAATGTTAACGGAGATCTAGTTTCTGAAAACAAGGAAATGGCTACCTTGCTAAACGAATTTTTTACGTCAGTTTTTACTATAGAAGATGTAATGAATATCCCTACGGTCATAGACATAATACCTTTTGATAATGGTAATATTTTGGATAATATTGAGGTTAGTGAAGGGGAGGTAATGCGCTATATTGATAAAATGAAAATGCGTAAATCACCGGGGCCAGATTCCATATATCCCATACAACTAAAAGAATTAAAAGATAGCATTGTTGTGACGCTAACAAAGATTTTTAATGCGTCTATTTCTGAGGTGCGGCGGGAAATTATAGGCCAATCAGTTTAACGTCTGTTGTAGGTAAGCTACTGGAATCAATAATTAGGGATCGTATAGTCGAACACTTAGAATTGCATAACTTAGTTAGAAATACGCAGCACGGTTTTAGGCGAAACAAATCTTGCTTAACTAATCTTTTAAAATTTTTTCAAAGCGTGGTTGACGTTTATGATAGTCATCGGGCGGTTGATGTAGTGTACTTAGATTTTCAAAAGGCGTTTGACACCGTACCGCACAAAAGACTCATTGAAAAAACTAAGGCTCATGGAATCAGGGGTGTAGTAATAAATTGGATAGAAGAGTGGTTGCGAGGTAGGAAACAGAGGGTGGTCGTTGATGGAGCGGAGTCGTGTTGGGCTAATGTAGCGAGTGGCGTTCCTCAGGGTTCTGTATTGGGCCCTTGCTTTTTCTTATATATATTAACGATTTAGATGTCGGCCTAGTCAGTACAGTTTCAAAGTTTGCGGATGACACGAAGCTGGGTGGTAGGGTGATTAATGACGAAGATAGAGGTAAAATCCAGGAAGATTTGAATAAAATCGTTGATTGGTCAGTCACATGGCAAATGAGATTTAACGTCGATAAGTGCAAAATTTTACATATAGGTTCGCGTAACGGTAATTTTGCTTATAGTATGTCAGGGAAGGAGTTAATAAGCGTAGAGCAGGAAAAAGATTTAGGAGTTATAGTCACTGGTGATTTAAAAGTAGCGAAACAAAGTACAGCAGCGGTCAATAAAGCGAACAAAGTGTTAGGTTTTATAGCTCGGAATTTTGAGTACAAATCGCGCGATATTATAGTTCCTCTTTATAAATCATTAGTTAGACCCCATTTGGAGTACGCGATCCAATTTTGGAATCCGCATATGCGAAAAGATATAGACAAACTCGAAATAGTTCAAAGACGAGCAACTAAGATGATTCCGTCGCTTAGGTCAAAGTCGTACGAGGATAGGCTAAAGGAGTTAAAATTGACTACACTCGAGACTAGGAGGCTAAGGGGTGATCTAATCCAGGTTTTCAAAATTATGAATGGGTTCGATAACGGAGATAGAGATAGCTTTTTCGAAATATCTCAGTATAATAGGACTAGAAATAACAGGTGTAAGTTGATAAGTAGAAGGTTCGAGACAGCAGTTGCCAAAAACGTTTTTTACGCATAGAATAGTAAATAGTTGGAATAGTTTGCCGTAGAAGTAATTAGTAGCACGTCTATAAACATGTTTAAAAATCGATTAGACGCATATGTTGATAGATTGGGTATAGTTTAAGGTAGTAAAATTAAGGCTTTGTGGTTCGGAACCCCCCACCTAAAATTGTAGGTCCCCTCCGCCACCATGGAGGACATGCACAATACACAATTACGAACACAGTTAGGTAGACCAGCCATGAGTGGATCCTAGGGTCTTTGTTGGTCTGAAACATTATAACATAACATTATAACATATTTGCATTGAAATTTACTCTCTCTGAATTATGCACTTTGATAGTATGGTACTAGTTTCTTGATGAATGAAGGATGTATCGTTGGGTTTATCTTCTCTTTCATGAGCTTAATATGATCTGCAGGCAAAAATCAGTCCTAAATTTTCCATATATATATATATATATTATATATATATATATATATATATATATATATCCATATATATACATATACAGGGTGTTTCAGGAGGAAAGGTCAATACTTCGGGAGGTGATACTATCGGTCATTTTGAGAAAAAAAGTTCATATGAACATGTGTCTAATTCTGAATGGTTACGGAGATAAAGCTGTTTGAATCTACAAATACAAAAGCATTGTTAATGGTAATCAAGAAAGAGAAACCAATTACTGTTTCTAACATTTAATATTTAAACATTGGCATTTTGAATGGTATCAGATACAGAAATGACAAATTTGTTACAGTTTACAATACGTTTTCGAAAATCCCACCGTCAAACTCAATGCACTTTGCACTTCGTGTGCGAAGATCGCGTGTTGTTCGTCTGAGTTGATCTTGACGTTCATTTATGCGGGCAGCAGCATCCAAAATGCGCGCGATCAATTCGTCTCGTGTATCCACCTTTCTTTTGTAAACTTGACTTTTCATCCGTCCCCACAAACAATAATCTAACGGAGAGAGGTCTGGAGACCTTGGTGACCATTGAATGGGACCACCGCGGCCGATCCATCGACCAGGGAAAGTTTGATTTAGGTATTGCATCACCAGACGGGTAGAATGTGGAGGAGCTCCGTCATGCTGAAAGTACATACCAGCGCGTGTAGCCAAAGGAACATCCTCCAATAGTCGACGGTATTCTGCAACAGCAGCTGTTGCACTTCCATCGCAAAAACCGTAGACATACACCATATCTGCATATTCGGCATGTGCGAAAGTGTGTGGCATTCTTAACACTGCTTCAAACACCAAACAATGTCACTCACAACAGTCAGCTGTCGATTGGCTTATGTTACATGCTTACATTACAACTTACATGGTTCAAGGTTATAGGGGAGGGAAGAGGGAGGAAGAGCTGCGCGCGCATCAGATTCAAACAGCTCTATCTCCGTAACCATTCAGAATTAGACACATGTTCATATGAACTTTTTTTCTCACAATGACCGACACTATCATCTCCCGAAGTATTGACCTTTCCTCCTGAAACACCCTGCATACATATATACATATATTTCATCAAACTCTTTAAACATCTTTTCAATAATATGGTTTTTAATTTTTTCATTTATTGAATATAAAATCAAAATAAAAAATATATAAACATGGTCTCATCGGTTACCGAAGTCAGCGAACGCTGGGCCAGTGGGCCATACGTATCTTACTACTCAGGGTATATCGATTCTGGTAAATGATGGTATATGACGTTACGGATGCCTAATACGTGATTATTTTCAATTCGATCCAATCCCAGAAATATTAAAAAAAAAATGTATTCACGTATGTACAGTTTTCTCTTGAAAGAACCCAAGTAACATCATTTATTTTCGTTATTTCCTTTCATCTCATATCAAAGAACTTCGATCCTTTTAATTAAAAAAGGTTTTTTCCCTAAGTGTAACCAAGGATTCCTGCGTTGTCTCATTGCATATTCTCCCTGTCTTGCTATCTGCCCTCATCTGAATTTTATTAGTGTTCCCTAAGAATGCGTAGGACTAATTTATTTTTTATGTGTGTTAATTATGGAGTACGTTCTCTTTTCTTTCGAGCAAATAATTATGTTTTAAAAAACTTTCTCTACATGCAAGGTATAGCCACCATCTTTTATTTTCTTGTATATCATCGCAGTCTTTCTTTAGTTTAGCTCATTTCATCTTGTTTTTAATCCAAATAGCAAATGTAAGAAGTATCATTTTAAGAATCTCGAATGAGGATGATGGGAAAGGAGTTGGATCCCAATTTTAGTCGTTACATCAAATAGATTTATGTCCCCGAAAATGCCTATTTAGACCCCTCTTAATATCGTCATTGTATATGCCTGGATAGGCTCACTGAGGTCAGATTACGATAGAGAGTTAAGCTAAGTTAGATCTTGTTAGTTCATTGATATCTCATGAACTAACACCAAGATAAGGTTTCATTGTTTAGAAGGGCAACATCAAATTTGGAAACATGCCCATTTTCTAAATATGAAGGTGTGTGGCATTCTTAACACTGCTTCAAACACCAAACAATGTCACTCACAACAGTCAGCTGTCGATTGGCTTATGTTACATGCTTACATTACAGCTTACATGGTTCAAGGTTATAGGGGAGGGAATAGTGTGTTTTGTAAACTTGATTCCGAAAAGTGATTTTCGCTGTTGTAAGTAAACATTTTCGTTGTTAAATATTTATTCCTACCCAGTGTTGGGCACTAAAACGTTAATCCGATAACAGTTAATTAACGAAGTTAACTTTTTTTAACGGACTATTAACGGAAGTTAATTTCCATTTATCGTTATCGGACCAGTTAACTTCCGATAACTCGATATTTAGTCTGTTAAAGTCCGTTAACACGTTAACTGAGAGGAGTCATTCACGGAAGATCACCGCTCCGCGAATGAATTCAAACCGCCATAACTTCAGTCTGCTTCCAGATCTCGCAAGGGGAGGTTGGGGAGGCCCAAGAGGTCAAGATTGGCAGTTGAGCCTAACTTTGAGAAGTTGGTCTTTCTGAAGGGCAACCAGCACATTGTGTCATAGTCTTTAATAAATGTGCCTAAAATTTAATTTTACCTTTCAGTTCCCGCCATAATAATTCTCTGGTAAATTAAAATTTAGTTAATGGTTAGTGGTTACAAGGGTTTCAAAACATGTAATCAGTACATTTTTTATTAAAAATAAAAAAAAAAGTTATTAAGCAAAAAAGTTGCAAAACTTGATAAAAATACAGTTAAATACCTATTTATTGTTGGATTTTGCATAAATAAACATTTTCTATGGGTTTTAAAGCTTTTTTCCTTGATTTTTTTAAATGTTAGTAAATAAATAGTTATCGTTAACGGATTATCGTTAACTTCCGTTAACTTTGTAGTAAAATTATCGGATTATCGTTATCGGAGTTAAAAATTGGGGTTAACGGATTATCGTTATCGAAGTTAACTTTTTGGTTAACGGTGCCCACCACTGTTCCTACCCCCGATGTAACACGGTTGAGTTCAAAGATTTGTAAATAGACTTCTACATACATTCATTAGTGATCTATTTGTCGAATTAGAGTTACGATACGAAAGACGATTAAACGCCAAGAAGACGAACTGTTGTAACGAGCCTTATGGAGTTAACTGTAACTGTGTAACGATGTCTTGTTTGTCGTGAAGCATACGCTTCGAACAAATCTAATGAGAAATGGATTCATACTGAAAATGTAATGGTTGGTGGTCGCATGTTTCATGCACGTGGTCTTATGTTTCTTGAAATTACAAATCAGAATCTGATTGATGTTGGGGATACTTAAATTACTTTATTATTTCTATTTAAACGTTTTATATTTTTGTAATTTCGTTTTTCTTAAAATTAAATTTTGATTTTATTGTTCCTTTCGTAACGCAAGACTTTTGAGACTTTTTGTATACGAAGACTTTTGAGAAATATTTGTTTGTTACAGCCTACTCCAAACGTTACAATTATTTCCCCAATCACTGTTACAACTTTTTCCATTAGTGATGCATCATCATCAACGTTTTTCAAACGTAAATATATCTACACCAAAGGTAGTGACGAAAAATTTTACTCTCTCTCTCTCTCTCTCTCTCTCTCTCCTCTCTCTCTCTCTCTCTCTCTCTCTCTAGTTTGTGTACAGCAACCCTAAGGTAGTACGAGTGTGACTATGATTGATACAGGTAAATTTATGCTGCCGTAGGGAGGAAACACAAACTTGCGGTGCATCTTGCTCCTGAAGAATCATGCACCAGGACTGATGATAATAATTGGAGGTGTCTGCAGTACAAACTAACGAAAACTGTAAATAATTGAATACGGATATGGATGTTCTTTTAACTAAACTAACACGGATTGTTGCTTTTAGTGGTGATGAACCACGTACGAAAGCCTCGTCAGTACTTTGACCCCTTATTTGCTTGGCAATACTGCTGCGACCTGCTCGTACCCTGAAATAGGAGTATGGACGGAGTGGTGCTCTATGTAAAAAGATGCTTAACTCTTCATTCTTTCACTCAAACTATGAATACATCGATGATTATATATATATATATATTTATATATATATATATTATATATATATAATATATATATATATATATATATATATATATATATATATATATATATATATATATATTTTTTTTTTTAAAGTTCGGGAAGAACCGATTCGCCTCTATTTAAAAGGGCATATCTCGGCGAAAAACAAAGAAAAAGTGAGAGGAAAGACAGAGGAAAAAGAAAGGGTGAGGGGGACAGTCGAAGTGGAAAAAGACCAAGGATGACAAGGACTGCAGGGTCGAGCCCCATCATCCTTGGGTGCTAGGGCCGGGAGGGCGCACTATATATATATATAGTTAGACATTTTGATAATACAGAAATCATTAATCTTTGGTCTTACTTTTAAAGGTGTAAAACTTTCCATTGTTATCATTTTTACTTTTATTCATCATCATTTTATAATGATTCACCTTTTGTGACCTCTTTGAAATGGGCGTCATTCGCTATTGCCATTTCTCCGTCGTTCGCTTCTGAGTTTTCATTTCCTTTCCATTTTGTATTTTTCTTTTTGTGTGAGAAAATGTCGTCTTCGAGGTCTCTACATGGTATTTTCCTTCGTGAAAAGATTTTCCTTACAAAGGTAAAGATGTATATTTTTTTCTTTTTTTTTTTAGCGTTTTTAATAGGTGTAAAAATAATTCGTCTGAATATGGTTTGAGATACGTTTTGGCTGTTTTGTTTAAGACCTAATTTATGTAACAGTTTAGCTCTTTAATTGTTTTATAAACTTTTGATTAGTTAAATTTTTCTTTTGTAAACACACACACACACACACACACACACCACACACACACACACACACACATCACGTGCGATCTCCGCATGAGTGTAAGTGAAGTACTGACTTTTTTACAATACATATATCTAAAAAGCTAATTAACCAAAATTAATTAAACCTAAACTAACCTCAGTGCCATCGAATCGAGAAAGGCGTGGTAAGTGTTTCGTACGTAAATGAAGGCTGGAAGGGCGGTTTATGTTAAACCATTGAAAAGTGAGGTACTCGTTAATCTATCCTAACCTAACCTAACCTAACCTAGCACAATCTAACCTAATCATGACCAACAGATCTTCTTTTTTCAGGCAGTAAAAATTTTCCTAGATTTTTTTATATACAGCTTTTAATGTTCCGAGGTATCAAAAGTGTTAAGTACCTCACGAAAAATTGCCCCAATGGCGAGTGTCGTGTTTTTTAATAAAAAAGAAAAAATAAGAAAGTTTAATTAGAAATTTAATAATGTTTTTTAGAGTATAATAAACTTATTGAAATTGAACGAAATTGACATGTGTAAAATGTAGTTATACACTCGATCTCACTTATGCATAGTTGCCTACGCGCGCGCGCGCACACACACACACACACACGCATATATATATATAATGCAATGATGGTGCTGTTCAACGTCCTTCGTAAAATCTAAGGTCACTTGATGGAGATGACCTACAGCTTTACGTGGGATCCGAAGCACGACCCACCACAGGTGGTCAGAAATTACAAAGCCCTTGCTCGGACCCGACCTCACGACCTCCCGATCAGCAGCAGCAGTCTTAATCACTAGGCCACCCAGGGTACCCATTTAACTACCAACCTATTTTTTCTGAAAAGATGAACAGCTGGGTAAGCTGATTGCTTTTCCCGGGAAACGAACCCGCCGGCTGGTGGATTCGTAGTCAGCGATGCTAAACACTACACCACTACATATATGTTGTACACTATATATATATATATATATATATATATATATATATATACACACAGGGTGGCACAAAAGTCGCGCATCATAGGAATTTTCAGTGTTGACTATAATATATTATTTTTTTTCTTTTAGGTATGGGATGGCTGCGAAATTAACAAGAGACGAGAGGGTGAGCTTGGTTTTAATGTATGGAATATCAGGTACAACAAATCGATAAATCGGCACAGAATTTAAATTCTGTACCGATTCATCGATTTGTAGTACTTAAAACCAAGCTCACCCTCTCGTCTATTGTTAATTTCGCAGCCATCCCCTACGTAAAAGAAAAAAATAATATATTATAATCAACACTGAAAATTCCTATGATGCGCGGCTTTTGCGCAACCCTGTATATATGGAACGTTTACGACATAGGAGAGTTACACTCACAAAGTTATTTTAGGAAGATAGCATGTCAATATATGAACCATTTGTAATTCGACACACACACACACACACACACACACACATCCAATCGGTATTCTATCTATCGACAAATGTTCATCAACATGTTAACTGAATCAACAATTTAGTCCTGTTAAACCGTCACAGTGTTAGTTTTCTCCCGACACACAAAATTCAAAATTAGCGAAAACTTTATAATTATAAAAAGAATGCAATTTCTAGGAAATTTTATACTATATTCAAACAGAAAAAAATTAACTTTTTTTTCTATTCAATTTGGAGATTTAATATACAGGGTGTTTCTAAAGTAACCATTGTTGCTCTTCGTGGATAATCTTCTTCTTGTAAGTTGTGGAACACTTAAATGTGGTATGGCTTTTTCTTTAAATCATAACGTAGAATTCTGTAAACCGCTGTTTGTGGAATTTCTAATCTGTGGGATGCCCTCCGAATCGATAATTGTGGATCCTCTTCGAATGCTTCTTGAACAGATTCGATTCTTTCGTGAGATCTTCTTGGCCGTCCAGATCTACTCTCGTCATGCACAGATCCAGTCCTCATAAATTTGTTTACTAATTCGCGAAAAGCCTGGTCTCTAGGGCCTGTTTTACGAAACCTTCTCTCAAACTTTTCTCTAATTTCATTGCACTTCATGCCTTTTAACCTGCATGTTACTGCATAAACCCGTTCTTGCACATTCATCATCAATGATATGGGTCTGAAAATAAAATAAAATAATTAACAAAAAATCGTGTAAAGCAATTGAAATATTATAAATAAATGAATTTTGTATAACAATGCACATACCATTATGCCAATATAACAATTGTTTAAAATCCCCTATTTCACCAAAATAGATGGTTACTTTAGAAACACCCTGTATTTAAGATATTTTAGCTGAATATGACGTAGTATTTAAAATATTTATTTTTTATGAATATGACGTTATAAAATTATGAAATATTGAGTTGAATATGACGTTATATTTAAGATATTATTTAGAAGCTGAATATGACGTTATATTTAAAATATTTTAGCTGAATATAACCTTGGAAGCTTTTTAAATGAAAGCTGAGATTCAGTTCGCTTATTAAATAAAACGAATGAAATGCTAACTACTACTGCTACTACTGCTACTACTACTACTACTACTACTACTACTACTTCTACTACTACAAATAATAATAATAATAAGCAAATAGGGAAAATTTACAGAAATAACTGGCATGGTATTTGATACGTTTTTATACAATTTATACATTTCTGATTACTGCATCAAAAATGATTTTTTTCAACAAAAATGATCATTTTGTTGTATCCAGTTAAAAGTCAATGAACTTAAATATATTATATATATATATATATATATATATATATATATATAATATATATAGTATATATATATATATATATATATGAATTACGAAAGTAAATGAGGTTTAATTAAAAAAAAAAAAAGAGAATTTTGGAGAGTCCAGATCAGATATAATATTTGTGGAAGCCACGTTTTTAAATAGTTAATTACAATATAAAGACTTAATTAACTATTGCAATAATGCGGGTAATGAGCTTGTACGCCAGTTGGAACTAATGAAGTATTTCTTTATTGGTTTTCAAAATACACATAATGATGAAACCTGACTGACTGATATTTAGGGGAATATGGAATGTACAATCTATATAAGTTATTTACTCTTTTGAAAGAGATTGCATTTCCAGTCTCATTTTCATCGTCGGGGGTTTTAATATAGATTTAATGAAAATAGGGACTGAGTGTACTGCCAAATCATTATGGGGCACATTGATTAGGTAAGGTTACAGGACCTACATAACCAGAACGAGGCGTCCCCATACTAAGTTGAACAAAATCATCTCTAAGCGATACAAGGATTCCTCTAGTGGGAATAAGTGATCACTTTGCCAAGTTATATCACGATTAAAACGAAGACTAAGACCCAAAAGTTAACAAATATTAAATACAGAAGCGCTAAACGTAATCAGCTAAATAAATTTGAAATGAAATTATGCGCCACAAGCTTCGGCTCAAATGATTACCGTACCCATACATAGACGCTCCTAAAAGATATTACATACTATATAAGTTGCACTTCAGTTGCACATTTAAGCGTAACTTTTATTTAGCACTGAAATAAATGTATAACATTAGCGTAAATGTTTCAGCTTTAACAAAAGTAAAACTCCTTTTCCACTATTTCATTCTGTAACATTTTGCTGTTCAAAAAAGTAAGACGGTTATCCGCTATTTGGTTCCGTAACACTTCCGTAGCTTCTTGTTCGTCTTTATCCCTTTAATTAAGTAACGTTTTAACACTAAAATAAACTTATATATATGGATCCTTCCAGATAAATATAAACTATAAAGTCCCATAACTTGTTTAAGACAGGGTTCAAAGTTTGAGTTCCATCTTTGTGACATTGATGTGAAGAAATTAGGATCACCTGAAGATCAGGGCCCCCAGCCTTCTTTAGTTAGCTTTATAAGGCTAACTAACGAAAATATCACGACCTAACCTAACCAATCGTCAAGGGCGTACAGTTGGCCTAACGATTGGTTAGGTTAGGTCGTGATATATTCGTTAGTTAGCCTTATAAGGCTAACTAGAGAGGCTGGGGGGGCCTTGAACTTTAGGTGATCGGAAAATTATTCCGACAATAAATAGTTTTCTCATATTTTTCATTGTAATTATGTAGAAAATTGTGTTATTTCATATTTATAACATTCGAAACCTTTAAAAATACACTCTGGTGCTGTGTTCTTGGTCATATCATATGACAAAAAAAGGCATTTTCGTGTAACTCTTTTTTCATACCTCTGTGTTGTGGCAGTAGTGTACAGGTACCCATATTACGTTATGTGGTAAACATGATTTTTGTTTTAGTTTTTTGGAGAACGGGTACTACATCCTTGGATCTATTTACTTGGACGTGGTGACAACTTCTTCTGAAAATATTTAATAGTTAGGTCAGAAAGAAGATTAAATCCCTTGGTGGTGGTATAATGATTCCATACATAAATTATATATCACTTTTTTCAGTCACTCATGTCCAAAAATATGGTGTGCACAAATAAATATTTTGTCATACTAGATAGGAAAAACCCATGGAATTACTAACCCCACCCACATTAATTTTGAAGCGTGAAAATTATATAATTTTGCCGAAAACAAAAAAGGACCCTTGCACGTTCTCATTTTTAATGATTAGCCCTTCAAAACTCAACTTATTCAATGACATAGGCTATATGGAATTAGCGTTGCTTTAGGATTTTGATCGTCCAAAGCAATTTGTAAGTTTATTTGCAATAGATTTGTTACATTTTGGAGCAATATGTAACAAAATTCTTATGCTTTATTTCAGTTCCAATATACCTAGATATAAAAACTATGGTCTGGTGTTAGCATATTTAGTTAAAATACATAGTTAAGTACTTGTTACTGTTTTATGCTTTTATAATATAGAACTTTAACTACATTATTTTTTTTTTTGTTTTTCAGAACAATTAACTATACGAAAAGTCATACCAAAAACGGAGTATACTAGCTAATTTAAGACAGGCCTGACTGTTCGTCGAGATAGTTTGGACATAGCTGTGTTTTTACTTAGATTTGAAATTTTGCTAAAGTTTGGAACATATTTACGGCAAATAAAATTATATAATCAGTAAATAATTAAAAGTTGTGTAAATAATGATTTCTGATTATTATAAACGAAAATACTTGGGGAAAAAAATACTCCAGTTGTTAAATAGCTGGAAATTTTGCATGTTATATTTTAGTTTCAGATTTTTTTTTACAAGTTTTACACTAGAAACATTTGCTCCTAGCAAAAAATTCTGATGTTGACGTTTTGAACGTTTTTTGTTCAAACATTCAAACACTGAACCATGTCATAATAAATAAATAAATAAATATATACATATTATATATATATATATATTTTTGAAGCCTGTGTTTAACGGACTCTATGATAACGGAATATCTACATAACGAACACGTTTAAGTTTTTCCGCTCAGTATTCCGTTTAGGAGAAAACTGGTTTCAAATTTTCCGTTCCGGCGGTCGCTCAGTCGAATTCTTCATTATACTGTTTTCGTGATACTCGTACCTTGGGCGGCTCATGCACTAAGTTCAGCCATACCTGCCACTCTTCTGTTACTCCTCTCTACCCAATTTTCTTCAATCAGCATCTAATAGTTTCAAATTGGCGAGTACAAGAATTACGGCAAGGTTACGGGCAAAGTTACGTTAAGTAAAGTTACACGTAAGTTACGTCAAAGTTACTACCAAAAATTACGAAATTGTTATGCAGGAGTTACAGGTAACAGTTATTAGAATTTGAAATCTGAAAAGTTTCAGGAAACACTTTGGTTTGCTTTTAATAAATCTTTTCCAAACATCAGTAAAAATATTCCTGCTATTAAAATAAACAAAACCTGGCTGACCACGTATCTAAAAGCATCCATTAAACAAACCGTAAAATGTACAAAAAATGTGAAGGAATTCACTAAAGAATTCACTATCGAAATAACGTTAAATTATTAATAATCGAAACAGTGAAAATACTGAAATATTGAAAAATAAAAAATTTACGCTGATCACTATCTCGAACAGGAGAATCATAAAGAATGCATGAATTGAATTGCGTCTTACCTCGCAAAGCTCATTAACCTTTGAATTCAAAGTGGTATTTCCCAGATTGCACCGAAACGGCAACAGTATCTTTGCCGTCAAACAACCCCCATTTTCATCCAATAATACACAAACAACAATTCGGCTTTCTACAAAAACGCAAGAAGAACTTTATAGAAGAACTTTATAGCAATCTGAACGACAAGATAACGACACTAATCATCCTACTTGATCTGGATATTAGAGCCTTTGACACGGAACCTCATGCCATACTCTTAGACAAACTCGAGCAATACGTCTTTGAGAGATTACCCTCAAGATGGTTCCACTCCTACTTGAATATCAGAATACAGTTTAAAAATATGATGCTCATACTTCACAGAGAAGATCCATTTACTACGGAGTGCTTCAAGGGAGCATTATTTCAAACAAGGACTTATTACCACTTCAAACAACTAGCAGCAATGAACTCCACAGAATATAGCTATGGCTTAATGTCAATAAACTTTCATTAAATATAAATTAAACAGCTTCTGACGTTATCACAAAAAGGAAAAGATGATCCCTGTGTCCTGTAACCATTTAACGCCGACCATTGCCTTTTAGCAACATGAGCTTGACAATCGATTTTGAGCTTACATTCTGAATTTTGAGCCTTACGATCTGAATATTAGAGGTTATTTTGGTTTGAACAGAAAAAAAAATTTAAAATTAAAATTTCATAAATCAGGCATGAAAGGGTTGAAGCTAAATATAAATTTAATCCCTCTTAAATGCGCGGAGTTAGCCAAATTTCTGAGAATTACTCTTTAAGCAAACCTGTTTTCCAAAAAGCATATGAAGATCTATGCAAAAAATGATCTAAAATCGTATACATAATTATAAAAGTAGCTGCAGCACTCTCAGAACAAATCCTAAGATCCACATACTACACTACGGTATATCCATAACCAGAGCCCAATAGCTCAGCAAACAAGCATAAATAAAGTATCGATATAATGGTCTCACGATTTAAAAATTCTCAAAATATAAGATCTTTACATTGCCTCTTATATACATTAAACCATTAATAATATTGCCTCAGAAATTATTCTAAACAAAATATTAGCTTCTGAAACCCAACATCGTCGTTCCGACACGAGCCAATCAAATACATACATCAGAAAACCACTTGTACTCTAGAATGTGTAACTAGATGATCTTCATGCTCCATTGGACGAAACCTCTAGAACAGTATTTCCCACAGGACTGCGCAAGGTTTCGAAACAATAAAAAAAAAAAGTAATTTAAAATTTAAAATTTACGAAAGATATGCAAATTTCAAATGAAGCAAAACATTCGAGATTTATTATGTCCTTATACGAAAAATGTATAGGCTCAGTTTGAAGTTACTTATTACACGGTGTTAGCTGAGAACTGGATGGTGAACACTATATATATATGGGCTACGTAGTGGCCGATGTCGTAACACCGCTTCTCGGAGATCAGCGAAGTTAAGCGACATTGGGTCTGGGTAGTAGTTGGATGAAAGACCGTCCCCTCCGTCATATGACCTAAGATGTTGCGAAGGAGGTTAAAACAACCCAATTAAAAATATATATATATATATATAATATTACTTATGATTCTGGACATTTGAAACACCCTGTATATTAAACGTGATTTCTCTGGGCCAGAATATTGGACAACCTTTACAAATAGAAGGAGAGTAGTAGTTCTTCGAAACGTTGGAATCCTTATAAATATTCAATTTCTATAAAAACTTTATCTTATTTTCTCCGAATATTGTGTTTATTTACAAATAAAAAGGGAATAACTTCTTCTTACAAGTGTTTATCAATAAAATCACGGAGACAATTTCAACCAAATTGGAACAAGTTTACGGATACGCCAAAAGCTAATTTACCAAAGTGAGTAAAAGAGTGGATTACTTATTATTATTATTATTATTATTATCATTATTATTATTATTGATATATTTATTCCCGTAGGAGTAAAACAAGGTTATTGGAAAGATGAAGGACATCGTATTTGGATCCAAACGTGAAATATTATTTAAACGCAATTCGTACAATATCAATACCAGGTATCAAAGTTAATTATGAAGCTACAGCAAAGCAAAACCGAATTCCTCCGCAAAGAATATCAAAAGATTAAAATCGTTTTACAGCAAATATATATATATATATATATATATACATATATATATATATAATATATATATATACACACAGGGTGATTACATAATCCTTGTGCAACTTTAAACTTTAATAACTTTGATGTACACCTGATACAAACAAACTGTAAACGGCATATGAAAACGTAATTATTAAAGATTTTTTTATTTTATTTCAGGTCACGTCATATCAGGCATACACACTGAAACTGACTGAAAATGGCGACAGTAGAAAAAAGGGTTAACTGCGTTTTATGGCTAGCATATGGCTAGTCCATAACAGCTGTGAGAAAAAAGTTCACTGCTCATTACCAGAAAGATGCATTACATAGGAACTCATTTAACATTTTGATGAAAAAGCTTAAAGAAACTGGATCAGTGAATGACGGACTTCGATTTGGGAAGCCTCAAATCAGTGAGGAGACTGTGGCCCATGGAAATCGTTGTGACGTGCATCTGATGAACTAAACACCCCACAATCAACAGTGCGCAAAATTCTCAAAGTGAAATTGCATGATTCAAATGGGTTAAATGTTATTGGAAGATGACTCCCATGCGAGGTTACATTTTTGTGAACAGTGCCAATAAAAAATCAAGAATTCCCTTGGGTTTCTGGACGAGTTGACATTTTCTTGTGAGAAAACATTAGTGGCAAAGTCAAACGCCACAATTGCCGCATTTGGGAGAGAGAGAGAGAGAGAGAGAGAGAGAGAGAGAGAGAGAGAGAGAGAGAGAGAGAGAATCTGGCAACCGTAAAAAGGGGTTTAAAGACTGTATACACTTTGGAGAGATATGTTTTCCTTTTCGTATGTTTGTTTGTTTGTTTGTTTGTTTGATGGGGCTGTTTAACCTCCTTTGCAACATCTAAGGTCGTATGATAGAAGAGACCTACAGCTTTACGTGGGATCCGAACCATGGGTCGCTACATTTTCTGGACGCATCCAACAACTACCCAAATCCAATGTCGTTTAACTTTGCTGATCGATGGGAAGCGGTGTTACGACATTGGCCACGACGTAACCCTTCCAGAATTAAGTATATAACTGGATATCTTCATGAAAAAGAGAAGAAGGATTTTGACAATTTCACACTTTTGGGGGTACAAAATTAATTAAATTGTGTAAACAATATTATGCAGCGATTATTGATTTAGTTTAGGTGTTTATATACGAGTATAAATAACGAATTTCAGACTTTTTTCAAAAGGTGTCCAAAGCATTGTTTTTGCATTCTTATCATTCAAAAGAACATTTATGGACAGTAATTAGTTTGGGCTAACTTAAAAGGAAGAAAATGAAAGAGGGTAGGAAGTGAGTTTTCTTTATACCTTAAAGTGGTGGCATAAGCCACCTCTGAGATGGTCAACAATGCAAATACTTATGAATCAAATTTTTTTTCTGAGGTAAAAAAAAAAAGGACGTTTGTTGTAATGGCAGATTTGTATGCTTAAATCTTATATCGAAAAATAAATAAAAATTGTAAAATAAAGAAGTGATTTTTAAAATAGTCTTAATTTCACGCGAAAACTGAATCTTTTTAAATCTAGAACAAATGTCGATAAAAGTTAGCGGTTGGAATTTGACCAAAGAGCTGTCGAAGAAAGAGTATAAATCAGGCACGCTGTATCAGGCGTCGGTAAAATAAGAAAAGGACTTAGCTTTAGAAACTTTTTAATTTTGAGCTTGTAAAGTTTAATGTAAACATTTGAGAGCTGTTTCACTTGTTACATGTCAAACGCTCGATTAGCTCAGAAAGTACATCGGCCTGAGGAAAGTCCTTTGAGAGGAAATTTTATTTTTCAATTTTTTCCTACGGAGAGGCGGAGTTTATTTCTAGAGAAGTTGAGGTTCGACCAGTAGAAGGTTAGTAGTGTTTGTACGAATGACGTCATGTAAGGAAAATATTTTGACAGGTCATTCAAATATTGAAAGGGAGGGATTTCTTTCATCCTAAAGTGTGAATTGGAAATAATGGTCCTGTTGTAATCATAACCCTCAGAAGGTGAAGTGTTGTAATTCGCTTCTGAAATATGTGGCACTGATTTCATAACCCGACTTTAAAGTGTCCTCGTTGTTCGAATAATTTTAATCTCATTGTTTCACTGTTTCACACGCCGTTTCATGAGTTTAAGTCATGGTTCGAAACCTCCTTCTGTAAATGAGGTCCACTAGAAAAGCTCTATGAAATAATAACCAAATGTGCCCGGCATTTTTTAATGTAATTTTGTTCACATGCCAGAACTTTAACTTGTAAGCTTACTGAATTTATTGTGTTTCCTCCAGGAATAATTTTACAATTTTTGTGTTGAGCAGATATCTTTTGGTGATTTTGTTCCCCCAGGAAATCTACGGAGTTCGCGTAGGACTTTTGAAAAGTTTGTGAGAAAAGTCGTTTGGCGTAATTTTTCCGAAAAAACTCTGCGGAACTCGCGTGGAACCTTTTAGATAAAATTTCCGTATTGTTTGCCAATTTTTTTTTTAAGGAATTTGCATGTTTGTATGTTTGTAAATGCTGTTTCTTGACTCACATATAAAACCCTTCTGTATAAATCCTTTGAGACTTAAACCAAGTAATTGAAAACATTTTTCGGAATTTCAATTAATGTTTCTGAACAAAAAAATTTACAAGTGTACATTTGTAAACTTATTTTGAATCAATGTTCCATTGTGAGTGAAATTTTTCAATTTTGTGAAATAAACTTTATATGAAGGATTGTGTTGTTTTTATGCTACCTCGCAATAGGCCTCTATTGTAAGCTGAGGATAAATTAACATTGAAAGTTCGAAATTAAAGGTGTGCTTTAAGTAAGTGGAGAAAATTGTGCGCATAAAATTGAAAAAGGTTATCCGAGTGATAACCAGAACCATCCTGAACAAACGAATGCGCGTGCGTAATAAGTGCAATCAAAAAGTGATTGCACCACATGTTCGATGAAGACTGACAAGGATAATCCAAAATTCTTTAATTTATTTAGCGAAACTTTTATGGGAATTCTATCGAGTATCGAGCATTACGGTTTGCATTGCAGTGATAAAATGCGATAGAAAATAATTCCAAAATCAGATGGCGCATAACAGGAAACTCATTAACAAAGTTGAAAAAAAAAACCGTTGCCTTTCAATGTGTTTGTTCGAAAAAAATCTTGAAAAATTCCTTACTTGTTTGTAAATGAATATGTTAACGTTGTTATATATATATATATATATATATATATATATATATATATATAGAGAGAGAGAGAGAGAGAGAGAGAGAGAGAGAGAGAGAGAGAATAATCGTAATAAATATGTAAGCATCGAAGCTAATCACATAAAAACGGGAGCTTCCGAAAGCTGTATCGAACAACATTGCTTCGAGGACAGAAGAGTGCTTCTAAATTACACTAAAAGGAATCAATAAAAGGCATTTTAAAACAACAAACAAAAAAGAGCCAAAACCACGTCCCCAAAAGGACGGGTTTAACGAACCAACCAAAACCGAACGAAGCGAGACCTCAAATGAGAAAGGCGTAATTAAGCGGAACCCGAATAAAGGAATACATTTGATCGTCTGATGCGCACTTCTCGACGAGCACCTCCGATTAGAGAGTAGACGCATTGCCAAAAAACAAATTTGATAAAACACACACACACACACACACACATATTTGGATACTCTACAAAACCACGACATTTTTATATATTTTTACATGGTCAATTCTGTATGACGACATTTACCCAATCTAACAAACTTAATAAATTTAACTAAATCCAGCCAAACCTTACCTAACCTAGCGTAAGCTAACCTAACCTAGCCTAACCTTAATTATATCCCCTTTATTCATGAAAGATAAACCACAGCGACACTACTAATGTCGGGATACGTTCGTTCGTGTCGCCATGAGCTCTCTGTGTTTCCTAGAAATACTTTTACGGTGAGAAAAAAGATACTTTAGTCTTGATTAGGTTAAGTTACGCTAAATTAGGTCATGTGGTTAAATTACTAATGCTTGGGGTGGGATATGTTAAGTGGTACGTCACTATTTATGAGCTTTTCGAAGAACACCCATCGAGCCCTCAACTCCGTCCGGATCATTTGTTTCACGTATTGTACTTCTCGGTTAAATTGCATTACGGTTAAGTTTGGTTTTTCCAGTGTTATGGACTTAAAAATAGGTGAACATTGCTCATACATTGTATGTGTGTGGGGGGGGGGCATAGGCAATTGGGCATGTGTGGTCAAGTGCGTAATAATTTACAGATGTTGTGAGGTAATTTTTTGTGAGGTAACACTTTTGATGACCTGGAGCACTAAAATATTTACCTAAAAAAATCTTTTAAAAAATTTTTACTGTCAAAAAAGATATGCTGATTAGGTTAGGTTATGCTAAGTTAAGTTAGTTAAGTTTTGATTAGGTTTGATTAAGCTAGATTAGCGAGTACCTCACTATTTAACGATTCAACAAAAACCACCCTTCGAGCCCTCAATTACGTCTGAAATACATCTTACGCCCTTCTCGGTTCGATGACACTCAAGTTAGGTTAAATTAAAAACAATTTGGTTAATTACTTTTTAAATATAAGGATTTAAAAAAAATTGGTACCTCACTTATGTGGAGATGCGCACGTGTGTGTGTGTGTGTGTGTGTGTTTAAAGGGAGAAATCGCATTACAAATTTGTTCGTCATAATCGTTCACATTAATGTTTGGCCATTTTTTTTCCGAACTACTATACTACTACTACTATTACTGCTACTGCTACTACTGCTAATAATAATAATAATAATAATAATAATAATAATAACGTCCCCTACAGTCCCGTAGTGAATCCCAACCTCAAACGATTCGATGAGGGAATTGCAGAATTTATTCCCAATTGTTCGAGCTTTAATTCCCAAATTCCAGTCTAGCAAAAAATTTATTAAAAGAATATACTCGTAAAGCCATTTTATTTGAAATTTTAATCCCGTTTTTAATACGTCTAAATTCTGGCGGATTAAAAAAGGATTAAAATTTAATAAAGAATTTTATTTATTATGTAAAATAAATATGTTTGAAAGAAAAGAAAAAAAAAACATCGTAAAATTATAATTATTAACAGAGAATTTATTGTTTAACTCTGATTTACTACAATTTCATTTTAAATTTTTTTTTTCTCTCTCTCTCTCTCTATATATATATATATATATATATATATATATATGTGTGTGTGTGTGTATAAAATGTCGTTAAATTTCTACCGTGAAATCGAAATAAAATTGAAAAGTTTAAATAGTTTTTGGTTCTCTAATCCATTTATTTAATCCGTTCATTTTCCTGAAATCTTATTCCCCCATCGCGACTTTTTTATCTGTGTATGTGTGTGTGTGTGTATGTGTGTGTATTTTCATCTCCGATAGGGGTTATATAGTCAGCTATAACATTTGTATGCCATTTAAATTTACTATTGCATTTTAAACTACGTATGGGACCCATTTTTATTGTATTAGCCATCTACGTATAGAGACACACTCTCTCTCTCTCTCTCTATATATATATATATATATATATATATATATATATATATATATAATTATGTGTTATACATTATAAATTATACGGCTAATAATAATTACCTGCGCAAATGTCCAAATTCATTTGCAGTATAACCGTATATTTACTGTATAAAAATAATAGAAAGAATAGCGGCATTGGAAAGGAATTAGAGCTAATAATAAATTCTTGCCAATCAAACTACTTGTGTTTACACTGCCAACAAAATTACCGAAAGTTTTTACTTTTAATACATTAAAAACATTGATTTTCAATACCGAAATTGACTTTATATAATGATTTCTTTTACATTTTTAATGTAATTTCCCACTTTCTGTGATTAAAATGATGGAAGTGGACGGTCGGTAGCAAGAGAATAAAATTACCGACATATATATATATATATATATATATATATATGAAACAGTGATGGATGGTGTTAATTAGTGCTGCTGTTAATAATTTATTGTTTAACAGGTCTGCGAATACGTTGCCATGGGGATGAACTGACGTGAAGAAATTAGATTGAGTTACTATATAGTAGTACTCTGTTATGATATTACTATATATAGAAATTCTGGGAAAGCGAATTGGCTTTACTAACAGTAGTTGGTAGTAGGAAAAGTACTATAGGTTTTTGTATCTTCATGATTTTACTAGCTCAAATATTCAATCTTATTAAGTGATGAAGGAAGTTCGCTCTTTCTCCCTTTTCATCAAACAATAACGTTCGAGTCGTAGTGATGAAAATCGTGGTGAAATCTGTATTTCGACAAACTTGGTTAAAACACTCGTGAGCATCGTGATAAAACTTCTATTTACAAGAAAATAAAGGAACTGAGCATCCAGAACAATTGCCTGGATACCGATTCACGTGTAAGGCCTGAGTTTAAGTTGCAAACGAAACGTGTCGTGCTTCGAACGAATTTTTATATTGTGAAACACGTTTCCATAAAGTCGGTGATCGTGATATTATCATTCACCCTTCGTCGTATGAATGAAGAATGAAGGTGAAACCAGAGAGGAATAAAAATCATGAGCTACAACTTTTCATCAAACAAATGAATGAGAAGGTAAGCAGTGACTACGATGGTTATCACTGGTTACAGAACGAACACAAAGAGCCTTGCTCGCCACAATTCGAACACTGCTTGTAGAAATGGCAAATAATAACAGTCCGTCACACCGAATAGCAAAACGTTATACTCGTACTTGAATACAGCGGACTACAATGGTCATGCTACTAGGCGACACCTCTTTTTACAGTTGTTACTGTAGAGTTAAATTAACAGACCAAGGTGATGATACACAGACCTAAGACACTTTGAGAATATGTTCTGTATTTGGATGAATTCACGACATGGGTATGACAAAAGACAAGAGTGAAGTAATCAGAAATACTATTTGAGGCTCTCATTTCAGCACGGTGGTTTTAGCGTAATGGTATCGGCAGTAATTTTAGCTGATGCCAGCGGCTTGGATCGAACTAGCGCCACAATGCTCGAAGTTCACCACCGTAACTACTGAGTTACCTGCCACTCAAAAAAAAAAAAATATAATAATATATATATATATATATATATAATATATATATATAT
Source organism: Bathynomus jamesi (assembly GCA_023014485.1). Taxonomy (NCBI): domain Eukaryota; kingdom Metazoa; phylum Arthropoda; class Malacostraca; order Isopoda; family Cirolanidae; genus Bathynomus; species Bathynomus jamesi. The sequence goes on along the minus strand of JAJOZX010007633.1, from coordinate 63,655 downwards.
ATTCTTAGTTCCAGTTTCAGTTCCACATTCAATTAGACTCATTCTCCTTCCAATTTTGTCCTCAATTAACTTGAATTGCCTTTATCGCTTCACTTCGATTTACTTTAAGATGGAATGAATGTGTGAACAGAAAATATAATGAAACATCGAGCTACAAGTTATAAGCTATAACCAACTTTCCCTTTCGACATCCATTTAGAGTCTAAAATTGTCCAAATTTTAGACGACCCTCCTAACTGTAGTTCAAAGATGAAATAATATAAAAAACAAAGATAAATAAATTATATAGAACTTGAAAATGAACATTGTATAATATATATAATATATATATATATATATATATATATATATACATATTTTGGTTAACCTTTGTTTTGCTTCCGCCCGAATTGTTCATTCTGACGAAGGTCAAGTTGTCACTCCACCTTAGAGCTACAGTTTAACGTGGAATCCGAACCACGCTCCACCAGCAGCCCAGCGTTTGAACCATTAGGCTACCCACAATACCCATTTATCTACCAACCAATTTTTTTTTTATTGTGTGGAAGGATGAATAGCTGGGTTTTGCTGCGCGCCTACCTGCCGTCACCGGGTCTCGATCCCGATGGATTCGTAGTCAGCGACGCTAACCACTGCACCACCGAGGCGCATATATATATATATATATATATATATATATATATATATATATATATATATAATTATGCGGGTTGCTTCTACAGAGCTTCAATTTAATATTTAGGAGAAATCCAATGACAAGGAGAAATGTAAATGCCATGAAAAGTCTTCTTTATTGCGCAACGTTTCGAGCAATACGCTCATCTTCAGGCTGTTTAATAACAATGTGAAATTAAAATCAATATTGAATGAAAAACAAAACAGAAAATTTCTATAACCTATTCGTAAAGACAAATTTTAAAAGACTGAGAAAAGAGGGTTAAATTCTAAGTTATACAGATTTACATATAAAAATTAAGAAGTTATTTTTAAATACATGTAGTAAATGTGAAATTAATACACTGGAAAAATTACCAATAGTACACTGGAACAATGGAGCTATCTACCTTACACTGCAGGATCCGAGGCTGACTAATTTGAGCAGAGGCAAAGAACGGGAAACACGAAGGATGGCGAGGGCGATAGGGGAAGGAGGGATTATAAGGAATTGGGGAAGGAGGAGGGATCATAGCAAATTGAGAGGGACGGCCGATGAGTCAACATTCAGACTAGGGGGACAATGCTTTAATGAAAAGGGATTCTAAAATTCTTAGTGAGTTGGGACAAGTATTACAACCAAGAATTTTAAAATTGTCTAAAGTGACATCAATTTTGCATTTAATGCTGTGTTCACGAATACTCGAGGCTTCCTTAGTTTTTAAAATTTTACCTGTTCGGCCACTTATTCCCATATGCGAATAAAATCTAGCCCTGAGAGAGCGAACAGTGCTGCCGATGTAATTCCCAAGGAGACACTGGGGCAGGTAAATAAATATACAACACCGCTACGCAACGAGTCAGGGGTTCGATCCTTCGCTGAGAAAAAGCTACCTAAAGACGTTTTATTAATAAATATGATGCGGAAATCAGTATGATAAAAAAATTTCCTTAACAATTTTGTAAATTTAAGCTTAAATTCCTTATTCAAAGGACCCATTTCAGGTACCAAGAAATATTTTATATCCTTCGGCACTGTAATACATGGAAGTTGAGGGCTATAAACATTATTTAAGAAGGATCTAATTAGTTTGTCTACATATTGAACAGGAAACTATTATTAGTAAAGTATGATCTTAGATTATTAAATTCATCATTAAGTAAGGTAAAATTAGAGGTCAAATTATATCCTCTGAACAGGAGAGTTTTTAATACAAGACATCTTATAGTTGAAATCAGTAAAACTAAAAAAATTCATGCCCAAACCAGTGAAAGTGGGTTTCCTATAAACTGATGTAGTAATAGAATCACCGTTTTTCGAAATTAAAAGATCTAAGAAGGGGAGGGAGCCATTTTGCTCAGTTTCCATTGTATACGTTATATTGGGGTGCAAAGAATTTAGGAAGTTAAAGAATTGTTGCGCTTGTACCGCATTATCAAAGACTGCTATCGAATCATCAACGAAGCGTCGATAGAAAATTGGCTTGAGATGAGTGGGAGATTGTCTAAAAATTACACTTTCTAAATGAGTCATAAAAAAGTCAGCTGCTAACGGTCCGACTGGTGATCCCATCCCTACCCCATCAATTTGTTGGTAAACCTTATTGTTGAAAGTGAAATAGCATTGTTTGAAGACCAATTCTAAAAGTTCCTTCAAATGAGACAATGAAAAACCATGAAAATTATCAACTGAGCTAAAAACCCTATCTAAAATAATGGCAATAGTTTCAGATACAGGTACATTTGTGAAAAGTGACTTTACATCAAAACTGACAAAAAACTTTTTTGAATCGAAGTTTTTACCCAGGAGTTCTTTTTGGAATTCAAACGAGTTATTTATAGTGTAAACATTTTTCGCAAAGGGGGACAGGAGACGAACAACAAATTTTGCCAATTGAAAGGTGGGTAAGTTATACGAAGCTAAAATAGGACGGAGAGGTGTTCCAGCTTTATGGATTTTAGGCAGACAGTATAATTGAGCAATTTCACATTGTTATTAAACAGCCTGAAGATGAGCGTATTGCTCGAAACGTTGCGCAATAAAGAAGACTTTTCATGGCATTTACATTTCTCCTTGTCATTGGATTTCTCCTAAATATTATATATAATATATATATGATACACACAGACCGTGCATGGAACAAGGAACTCTTCTGGGAAGAACCTCAGGGGACCATTCTGAGTTCATTTCCATCATGAAACGGACATGTTATGTGCCTTGAAAAGTGGACGCTCAAATTTGCCAGTTGAAGTTTTGGTTTTTGGCTAAAAATACAATAGTTACCCCTTTTTCTTTGATGTATTCAATCCGACGCGAATGCAACGAGTCTTTTCCTTATATTGAGGTTCTGGATAAAGTAGGCTAGGTGTAGCTGTAACCCCTAGATCCTGTCCCAAAGCTGGATCCTATCTGCTTTGCAGATAGCTGGTGAGGGAAGATATATTTTCGGGGGCCTCTTTGCGAGTGACCCGTTGCCCACGTCGGGCTAACATCATGAAAAAGAAAAAACTATAGTGTTTGTCATTTACCATTACTTATTCGGACTATAGTGGATTTAATTTTCCCAGAAGAGTTTCTTGTTCCATGCACGGTCTGTGTGTATCAAAAGAACCTCAGGGGACCATTCTGAGTTCAATAATTATTTTATAAACAGAATTTCTCGGATATGTAAATGTAAAAAAAAATTAAAAGTTACACTTGTTATAAAAAATAAATAGAAGAATTTAATATACAAATAAAATACAATTCTGAAATTATTATGTTTTGTATATTAATTCGAAGCTTTCTTTCCAAATTTTTTTAAATGACTACAGTTTGGACATTTTATGTAACTCAGCCCTGGACTATCCCAAGCCAGTCTAAGAAATAGTGGGTGGATGCAATGACGAGTTCGCTGCAGGTAATGCACTTGGCTCGACTCAGTGTTACTTTCGGAGTTGAAGTCTTTCAATTAACCCCGGGTAACAGCCAGGAAGGCTATGTCTTCCGGGGGAACTTCAGACCGAAGCTTCTAATCGTACTTTTTTGGGAACTTTTTTTTTAGGTTGGTGGTGTTACCGTCCGTCTCAGTCCTTTCTTGGACGATAGAAGGTAATAAATGCAAAAAACTTCACTTTTTTCTACGTGAAGGTCAAAATATGAAAATAAAAACCCACTCTAATAGACAGTTTATTTCCACGACAGTTTCGACGCCCACTGGCATCCTCCTCGGGTGGATACAGAAACACGAATGAACCAAAACAAGAGGGAAAAACAGTCCAGGGACCGACCGTTAAGAAATTCGCACCTAGGTTAGATCCCATTCTCCCGACACCGGAAGGGCATTTTCATTAAGTACATTCGCGCAAATTTAAAACTATCTTCCTGTTCTAAACATACAGATTCTATTATATTTTTCTTACATAATTATTGAATTTATTATTAATTTTATTACATTTAATATTGCCTAATTATTTATTGCAGAAATTATAAATTTATTATTACAGTGGTTATTACATTATTGTTTATTATACAGAACTTATAAACCGAAAAAACGAATGAAAAAAGCCGATTAGGAAACAATCCAGAGAAATTCGCACCTAGGTTAGATACCGTTCTCCCGACACTGGAAAGGCATTTTCGGGAGAACGGTATCTAACCTAGGTGCGAATTTCTCTGGATTGTTTCCTAATCGGCTTTTTTCATTCGTTTTTCGGTTTATAAGTTCTGTATAATAAACAATAATGTAATAACCACTGTAATAATAAATTTATAATTTCTGTAATAAATAATTAGGCAATATTAAATGTAATAAAATTAATAATAAATTCAATAATTATGTAAGAAAAATATAATAGAATCTGTATGTTTAGAACAGGAAGATAGTTTTAAATTTGCGCGAATGTACTTAATGAAAATGCCCTTCCGGTGTCGGGAGAATGGGATCTAACCTAGGTGCGAATTTCTTAACGGTCGGTCCCTTGACTGTTTTTCCCTCTTGTTTTGGTTCATTCGTGTTTCTGTATCCACCCGAGGAGGATGCCAGTGGGCGTCGAAACTGTCGTGGAAATAAACTGTCTATTAGAGTGGGTTTTTATTTTCAGATAGAAGGTAAAATGGAGCAACCAACTAACCAATAAAAGAACTGTCCAGTCCCGGTTGAAAAGGGTAACTCGTCTATTGATTCATATCGTTGTATAAATCAATACGATATGTATGATATATACGATAAAGCTAGTAATTAATAGATAAGTCACTATGTCTGACAATAACTATACAATTATTTATAAAAATAATATAATAAAGTGTATAAAAGAACCATAGCTTTACTCACATAAGAGAAACACAAATAATATATATATATATTTGAGTGTGTGCGTGTGTAGTGTGTAGTGTCTTTCCATACAAACCACATACGTCTTCTTTTAATATACACATTTCATTGATAATCGAGAGAAGTCCAGCTGACTTGGCAGCCCTTCAGTATTGGCAGCAGTTTTTCACCATAAAAAAAGGTTTATGAAACCCTAATTTAGTATTAAATTCATCCCCAACTCAGGATTATCGGTTTGATAAAAAGAGCATCAATAATAGGACCGTTAAAACATTCTGTTTCACGGGGTCATAAAGCGTCTTGTTGACAGTCAGCGAACTTGAAGAGAGAATGGCGAAACGACTTTTCTTCTTCTTCTTTTTGTCCCCCAAATTCGTTGTGCACGTGACATACAAGTACCGATCGAAGTTATTGTTATGAATAAAGTTCATTAATTAATATGGATGACAAGAGGATGAATATAAAGAATAGTACTTATGTAAAGGGATCATTAATTTTTATTCTTATACGTTTATTTTTTCATATTTACTTTTATTTTTTCACGTATGTATGTACACCTCAATGGTGGAGTGGTGGTTCATTAGAATGTACTGAGCTAGGATCACCTAGACACAAAGCCTGTTCGATGTGACGTTAACGGGTTGGGATCTTTTCCGTTTGACGGCCGGTGGTAAAAAAAAACAAAAAATAAGCTTTTTTTTTAATTTAGTTAATATTTATTACATTTCAGAATAATACATTAAATTTAGTTTAGAGAAATGACATAAAAAATAACATAAAAATAACAACAAAAAAAAATAAAAAAAAAAAATTATAATAAGAATTTGGTAATATCTTTTTATTTAGTTAATGTTTATTACATTAACTAAATAAAAGATTCGCGGGTTGTGACGTCATTCAAAGTAGTGCTAACAGTGGACGTCAATCGCCATTTTTATCGGTTTTATTCGTTCGTTTGTAATTGATAAACAGTTTATCAAAATGCCCTTTTCGTGTGTTGTACCTGGCTGTAAAGAAAATTATGAAAGTGAAACTAAGGTCCGAGTAAATGGCAAAAAAACTTCACTTTTTCTACGTGAAAGTCACAATATGATAATAAAAACCCATTCGTTTTTCTGTATCCACCCGAAGAGGATGCTAGTGGGCATCGAAACTGTTGTGGAAATAAACTCTGTCAATTAGAGTGGGTTTTTATTATCATAAGGTCTGAGTGTTTGCTTTTCCGAGATAACTTCACATCATCTGAACATAGCAAGGTATGTAACTGTTTTAGCCCCTGTGTAACTATATTTAGGCCTAACTTTAATGTAGCTATTTGCAGTGGCGGATTACCCACTAGGTACAGTAGGCGCGTGCCTAGGGCCCCACAAAGTTCAGAAAAATGTCCATATTCCAATGTAATGCTGTTGGCGCACTCAGGATACGTGGATAGCCTAATATTGTTGAAATATTAATCATTGATTATTGCAGATACACTGAGATACAGCCGACAGTAAATATATAATAAAAGGAGCTGAAGATAATTTGACCCAGATACTTAAATTCTTGTATTTGTTCTATTGGTTCATTTTCCATTTTGAAAATAATATTAGCTGATTGATTTGAGCGTTTGGGGGTGGAATTGCTTAACCTTAGTTTTGGTAACATTAACATTAATATCTTCTTCCTGCAAATATAATTCGCAGATTTTTATAAGATGATCCAGACTTTTAACTGATACTATACTGATACTAATACCATATCATCGGTAAAGTCTAAGTTATTAACCCACATGTTATGTTATCTGTACAACATCCCACTCTTGCCCCATTAAGAGAAGTAATTAAGCCAGCAATATACACAGTAAACCACAGAGAAAAGAGTAAAGAATCTTAGGCTCCGCATGAAGAACCCAAACACTCGGACAATAAATACAGTGTTACATCTAAATGTAAAAGTTTGGAAAGTGTACTAAATTTTCACTATATTTAATGCATACAATGAAACATTCCTGTTTTCTGATTTTTTGAATAAAATATTGTAATTCACTCTATCATTACTTGTATGTAAGAAACAACTATAAATAGTTGAATTGCTGTCAGTCTATTCAAATACAATCTCCTTCAGTACCCTTCAATTGCTGTCAGTGTATTCAAAGACAATCTCCTTCAATACCCAAATACACAGAGCATTTGAATGGGACCTTTCAAAAACAAACTGATTAGGAGAGGTTCCTGAATAATCATTTAAGCGAAAGTTTCTCAATTAATTTTTAGGAGCAGTAGGCAACAGCAATATGTCTGTAATTATCGCTGGATAGAATGCCAGTATATTTACTTTTGAAGAAGGATATAATAATTATACCCTTATAAACTCTGCAGGAATATAACTATGAACAAGCATGGTTACAAAAAATTATAAAAAGGAAGATTCACCACGTCAATGGCATACTTTAAATGCTCATTTGATAGCTCATCTATATCCGGGGGAAACCCTATATTTAACTCTTTAATCATACAGACTCTTAATTTCAGGAAATGAAGTCCACGTATTTTCACTGAGCTTTCCCAAGGACATTCCACTGCAACTGACATTAAGATTAACTCTCCCCACGCTATTAAGTATGATTGAGTAGTAAGTTTTCCATAACCTTGCAATTTCTTCCTCCCCAAACACTCTACGAGTGTTCATGGCAGCCATTTCTCTCTTAACAAATTTCTAATTTTTTTTAGTACCATTATTTAAGTTAGCTTCACAGAATTTTAATGCTCGAATAGAATTTTTTCCCTGTCTACACCGTTTCATGGCTGCTTTATCTTGAGCTCTACTGCTCTCTCTCTCTCTCTCTCTCTCTCTCTCTCTCTATATATATATATATATATATATGTATATATATATATATAAGGTGAATTTCATGATATAAGCAATCAGAAATAATAAAATAATCCGTTGCTCGCGCCTCTGCTGGATATCAATTACTCAGAGAAGGCAAGTGGAGTCATTTCTCTCTTATTTCCTTGTCAGCCGATCTCAATTAAATGTGATTAATCGCTATTTTCATTAATTCGAGAGGTTATGAGTTCTACGCCTTTAATCACGAGAAAGGTGTATGTATGACCATAAAAAGGACACCAATTGAAGAGATTTTTCGAAAAATGTTTGCCTCATTTCATACGTCCTCCCACTCTTCTGACCATTTATATATTGAATTGAATTGAATAACCTTTATTAATGAATAATTGTGAAGCTGGACTATTTATTTTGTTTAATTTGGCCCTTAAGCCTTAGTCTTTACTGGGCTCTTATTAAAAATAAACAGCTAGTTATTATTAATTAATAATAATAAATAAATAAATAAGTAAATACGTATTATTAATAGTTAAAGTATGTATTAATCTTAAATTATCATTAATGATATGACAAATGCAAGGTCACCATTGAAGGCATTATACCAATACCATACAAAGAAATCAGTATTATACATGAGAGATAAGAACTGAACAATCCCAAGAAATGTGTTTTTAATACTAGATTACACACGAGAAATTAATAAACAGTAGTACTGGGGACATTAATCCTAGATTTTTATTCGTATGCCATTATTAATTGGGATTTCAACTTGGTTTTAAACGAATTTACATTCACAATAATTTTTATATCAGCATTTAAGTCATTCCATAGTTTCAATTCAATGAAAATGGGTAGTTTTTAAGATGAAGACAATCTAAATTGAGGTATAACAAGCTTTGATCTATTTCTGGTCTGATACGAGTGGATTTCTTGATGAGTTACAAAATATCTATTTACCCATTGTAAATCAATGATTTTGTTCTTATACTCGTAAATAAAAATAAAATGTGCCAGTTTGGTTACATCATTGAGCTTTAGTAGTTTTAGCTCTTTAAATAATGCACTAGAGTGATCAAGGAACTCAGCATCAGATAACAACATTGCTTGTTTTTGGATGACAAAGATACCGTTTAATGCGTTGTTAGTGGAGTTTCCCCAAACAAGGGTGCAGTTCGTTATATAAGGAAGAACAAGAGTATGATAAAGAGTCAATAAAACCTGTTTAGGCACTACATTTCTAAGTTTAAACATTATAGCAACGCTCCTTGAAATCTTTTTCGCAATATAATTTACATGATCACTCCATTGCAAATTCTTATCTAGCATTACACCAAGAAATTTTGTTACAGTACATTCCTTTATAGCATTTTCATTAACATTAAGTTCATCAAGATATACATTTCTTTTACTAGTAAATATCATAAAAAAATTTTTACTGGTATTTAGGAAGAGTTTATTGGTGGTCAACCATTTCATTACACTGATGAATTCTGAATTAAATATATTCTTAGCTGAATTAACATCTTTAGAAGAAAAAGACACAGTTGGATCATCTGCAAACATTATGAAGTTCAGTATATCAGATGAACGTGGAAGGTATATATATGGAATGAACTCAGAATGGTCCCCTGAGTTTCTTATGATACACACAGACAGTGCATGGAACAAGGAACTCTTATGGGATAATTAAATCCACTATAGTCTGAATAAGTAATGGTAAATGACAAATACCATAGTTTTTTTTTTCATGATGCTAGCCCGACGTGGGCAACGGGTCACTCGCAAAGAGGTCCCATAAATATAGCTTCCCTCACCAGCTACCTGCAAAGCAGACAGGATCCAGCTTTGGGACATGGATCTAGGGTTTAAAGCAGCCTAGCCCTGCTACATTTAGAACCTCAATATAAGCAAAAGACTCGCTGCCACGTCGGGCTAGCATCATGAAAAAGAAAAACTATGGTATTTGTCATTTACCATTACTTATTCGGACTATAGTGGATTTAATTAGCCCAGAAGAGTTCCTTGTTCCATGCACTGTCTGTGTGTATCATAAAAAACTCAGGGGACCATTCTGAGTTCATTCCCATCTTGAAACGGACATGTTATGTGCCTTGAAAAGTGGACGCTCAATTCTGCCAGTTGAGGTTTAAGTTTTGGTTTTTGGCTAAAAATATAATAGTTACCCCTTTTTCTTTGATGTATTCAATCTGACGTGAAGGCAGCGAGTCTTTTGCTTATATTGAGGTTCTAAATGTAGCAGGGCTAGGCTGCTTTAAACCCTAGATCCATGTCCCAAAGATGGATCCTGTCTGCTTTGCAGATAGCTGGTGAGGGAAGCTATATTTATGGGGACTCTTTGCGAGTGACCCTTTGCCCACGTCGGGCTAGCATCATGAAAAAGAAAAACTATGGTATTTGTCATTTACGATTACTTATTCGGACTATAGTGGATTTAATTATCCCAGAAGAGTTCCTTGTTCCATGCACTGTCTGTATATATATATATATATATATATATATATATATATATATATAATATATATATATAATATATATATAAAGTTGTAGTAATATATACATTTTTATTAAAAATAACTCAGAGTTAAAAAATATGAAAATAGGGTTGAAATATTTACGAGATGAACATAACTGAAAAACTATTGGAATTCTCTGAAGAGAAAAGGAACTATGATATGTCATTTACATACTGCCTTTTTTTTTTTTAAAGTTCCCTTCCCGGTGGAAACCTTATAGAATGAACGGTCAGGATCTTTTGCTTTTTCTTTGTCTTTTTGTTATTATTGTTATTTCTCTGGATTTTGTCACATTTTCAAATATCTGCAGAACCGCTGACAAGACAGAACCCAGACTTTGAGGATGTGATCTACTGAGATGGCCGAGTCAAATTTGTTCAAAGGAAGTCACTATGTTAACAAATATGGCTCTCATCAACTAATCACAAATGAGATACTTCTGCCAAAAGTGCTTAAGTGGATAACCCGATTTCACAGTTTTCAGTTTTATTTTAACCTTTTATAATATATATATACATAGTGGCTCACAATTTCTCTTTCTCATATATATATATATATATATATATATATATATAAACCTTGGTTAACCTTTGGTTAGCTTCTGCCCGAATTGTTCATTCTGACGAAGGTCAAGCTTTCACTCCACCTTAGACCTACAGTTTAACGTGGAATCCGAATCACGCCCCATCAGCAGCCCAGCGTCTTAACCACTAGGCCACCTAGGGTACCCATTTATCTACTAACCACTTTCTTATTGTGTGGAAGGATGAACAGCTGGGATTTGCGCGCGCCGGCTTCCGTCGGGTCTCGAACCCGTGGCCGATAGATTCGTAGTCAGCGACGTTAACCATTAACCACCGAGATGAATTTCACATTTAAACACGTGAAATTAATAAATAATGCAAACCCACAAGGAAAAAGAAAAATGATTCTAAAGCTTCTTCGTGTATTCAACCGTACACCTCGTCAGGGTATACTAACGAGGTGTACTGTAAATACACGAAAGGCCTTGGAATAATTTTTCCTGTTCCTTGTGAGTTTGCATTATATATATATATATATATATATATATATATATATTGCGCCTCGGTGGTGTAGTGGTCGCATCGCTGACTACGAATCCATCGGCTCGGGATCGAAACCCGGGTGACGGCAGCCGGCGCGCAGCAAAACCTAGCTGTTCATCCTTCCACACAATAAAGAAAGTGGTTCGTCGATAAATAGGTACCTGGGATGGCCTAGACGCTCGAACTGATGGGGCGTGGTTCGGATTCCACGTTAAAACTCTAGGTATAAGGTGGAGTGAAAAGCTTGACCTTCGTCAGAATGAACAATTCGGGCGGAAGTTAACCAAAGGTGTGTGTGTGTGTTATATATATATATGGGAGTGAACTCAGAATGGTTCCCTGAGGTTTTTTATGTACACACAGACATGCACGGTTTATGTGTATCATATATATATATAATATATATATTTTATAATATATATATATATATATATATATATATATATATATATATATATACAGGGTGTCCGAGAATTATCTGTACAATTTTGGTGTTATTAAAAGTCAACCATGAAGTGTAGAAATTCCAGTGTTGTCCCATTTTACAGAGAATCTCATTAAGTTTTTTCTGATACCAAGTTTTGACAAGTTTTTTAGAAATCCAGTGTGTCCGAACATTATCTGTACAATTTCATCTTTTAATCAAATTCTTGATAACCACACGTAAAATTCTTAAACAAAATTATTTAGAATCTGTATTTTCAAAAGTTTCTTTTATTAAAGTAACGTGTTACAAAACATTCGATATGTGCACCATTAGTGATTCGCAAAACATCAATCGATACTCCAAATGTTGCCATGTACGCTGCAGCATATCCACATCAATTCGCTCAATAGCAGCTGTGATTCTTGCTTTTAAATCATCAATGTCTGTCACCCGCGTACAAAAAAAAAAAACTTGTCAAAACATGTTATCAGCAAAAACTTAATGAGTTTCTCTGTAAAATGGGACAAACACTGGAATTTCTACATTCATGGTTGACTTTTAATAACAGCCAAAAATTGTACAGATAATTCTCGGACACCCGGTATATATATATACTGAGAACCGGTATTGTATTAAAAGGCAATGTTTATTTAAAGAATATTAATTTGTTAATTTAAAACAACATTGACTATCGTCAAAAATGGGGACACCAATCGAGAATCGAGGAAGTAAATAACACGAGTTGAGAGTCGGTGTCTGGGGTTCTTCGAAGAGACGTGTATTTGCTGTTAATTATTATTAGTATATGTGTCTTGACTGTCCAAATACAATAACTGAAGAAGAGTTCTTTTGGAGCAAGTGTAGTTTACGTGCCCCTATGGTGCCTAGTGTAGTTTACGTTCCCCTACATTATCCTAATGTAGTTTGCGTTCCCCAACTTTGTCCGTGTATACCTATTAACCTAATCAAATAAAACGTTAAAACTAACGAAAATATTACGACTTCACCTAACCAATCGTCAATTTATTTATATATATATATATATCTATATGGTACTTGTGGGTTATCTGTCGCCACTTTTAATATTTTTTTATTTATTTATTTTTATATATTAAGAGAAGAGGATTCTTTATACTGTACGGCATTGACGATTGGTTAGGTTAAGTCGTGCTAGTTTGGTAAAATAAAAAACTTTTTAATATTTTTTTATTTAGTTATTTTTATATATTAAGAGAAGGAGGATCTTTATACTGTACGGCATTGACGATTGGTTAGGTTAAGTCGGTAGTTTGGTTAAATAAAACGGTATTTAACCAAACTAGCACGACTTACTAACCAATCGTCAATGCCGTACGTATAAAGAATCCTCTTCTCTTAATATATAAAAATAAATAATTAAAAAAAATATTAAAAAGTGGCGACAGATAACCACAAGTACCATATAGATATATATATATATGACGATTGGTTAGGTTAAGTCGTAATATTTTCGTTAGTTTTAACGTTTTATTTGATGGATTCATTTAAAAAATGTCTCCTAAAGATCCTAGTGTAGATTACGTTCCCCCAACTTTGACCTAGTGTAGTTTGCATCCCCTTTTGCGTCAGGGACGTAAACTACACTTGCTCCGTCTTTTTCTTTGAAGAATCGAGAAGAGAATTTCGTCCAACAGCCATACAAGCGTAGCGATATATATATATATATATATTGACGATTGGTTAGGTTAAGTCGTAATATTTTCGTTAGTTTTAACGTTTTATTTGATGGATTCATTTAAAAAATGTCTCCTAAAGATCCTAGTGTAGATTACGTCCCCCAACTTTGACCTAGTGTAGTTTGCATCCCTTTTGGTCAGGGGGACGTAAACTACACTTGCTCCGTTCTTTTTTCTTTGAAGAATCGAGAGAGAATTTCGCCAACAGCCATACAAGCGTAGAGGGCAGACAAAGGAATTTCCTTTCCCCGCCATCCTCAAATAGCATAGAATCAAACAGCCGTTACAGCTAAAGTGGGCATGAAACAGACCCACAGAAAATACACATTTCTGTGGTATTTCCCGAAGCGTCCACCAGAGGACGTCACCAAGAACTATAAAATGCAGTGTCTTCCTCAATTCTTTCTCACTTTTCGCTTGTCATTTCCTCGTCTTGTTCGCAGCCTTCATCAGCAGCAACATTCTTCAAGCCACCCGCTCTCCGGCATTCGCCGGGGAGCGGCCTGCTGTTCCTTCAAGGCTCCGGTCTATCATCAAATAAGACCTTCTACAGACCCCCTGCGGAAGCAATCCTTCGAAACCCAGCGCCGTTCGACTTCAGCCGGTTTCAGTCCCTCAAGCAACATCTCAACTCCACACGAAGCGAATCAACACTTGAGGCGACATCCTTCTGACCTTGGTGTGAGAGCACTTTAAATAATTTGTTTTAACTAGCTTAAACTAGTTACAGAGGCTTGTGTTAAATTTAACCAGTCACAAACTGCTACTGTTTATAAAAAAGTGCTCTAAGTGTGGGAAGTGTGTTCCTTTGATAAAAATACCCAGTTCTTTCGTTGCTAAAAGCGTCGGTCAAACGGTAAAAAGTGCAACTTTATGAAGACTACGTTTTTTGAAGGATCCCGGAAGATCTGTAAAAGTAGCAGAAAAAAATCAAGAATTAATGCCCAGTTGGGTCAGTTGAATGCCCAGTTACGTCAATTGAATGCCCAGTTACGTCAATTGAATGCCCAGTTAGGTCAATTGAATGCCCAGTTAGGTCAATTGAATGCCCAGTTAGGTCAACCGTACGCCCTTGACGATTGGTTAGGTTAAGTTATATTTTCGTTAAAAACACATTAATTATTTAAAGTGCTCTAACACGTTTGTTTTTCATTTCTCCAAAAAAAGTTATTTTTGAAATCAGTAACCAAAACTACATAGTGTACGATTCGTTAAAATTCGCTGCTAGCCCCCAAACGGAAAAGATCCTCGATCGCCGCCGTTCAACAAGCTTCGATAAGACGATCAACTTCACCTCTGGCCTACGTTCTACAATCTACAAGGTCACCCTTCAAGCATCTCTTCATCCCAAGAGGTAGTTTCGGGCCTACGTTCTACAAGGTCAACTTCAAACATCTCTTCATCTCAAGAGGTATTTTCAACATTGTCGGTAAGCTCTCGGTGCCTCGTTCTTAAGCAATGCTCGCTAAGCCTACAGAGCGTAACCGCGCGGCGTGATTAGGCTATACTAAAGTGCTTTCAATACCGTTCAAAACTAACTCTCTCGTTAAAACATGCAGTAGGCATATTCCTATTTCAGTGTTGTATCAAATACGTAATTTTGTATCACCCTGTTATTGTGATCATCGTACAATTTACTTATGCAGCCTACTGTTATGGTGTTCTGTCATGTAATCCATAAATACTTTGTATCCGTTTACTTGTGATTTATTAAGCATTTCATTATTGGCCGAATCCACTTATTGTTGTACTAAACGCACGCGCATTCTTTATATCATTACTAGGCCCATTCTACGTTCCATTTATGCGTAAACTCTAGCCTACCTAAATCAGTGTATTACGTAATCCATTCAGTGTACCAAAACGTACGTGCTTAATTCCTTTATCATTAGGCTGCATCATTTATTCCATGTTCCATTTATGCATACCTTTTTAGTCTACCAAAATTAGTATTCATCACCCGGTGTATTACTTAACAATTAATCTGTATAACCATTTCCTTATTTGCTAATCCTCAGTCATATTTAGCATATTATAAATGCCGTTATATAATTGTTAATCACCGTAAATACCTTCATTGCCATGTTAATCACTGTGAACAAATAAATGATTTATTTTCTTAATTAAACACACAAAAAAAGTGGTTTTTAAAACCTTATTTGCCTGGGTGTAATCCAGACTGGTGACCTCGAAGCATTCGTAACATATCATCATCAATTTCATTATTATGGTAATTATAGTAGGCCTAATCATTATCACTTCACTCGGCTAAGATTAGGCCTACTATACAAGCATTGGAAGAAAATTATTTCTTTATTTGTATGGTTGTATAGTGAAGTATATAACAAACACCATCCTCCGAAATGAGACGAAAGAAAATAAAATGAACAGTACAAATTCGCCAAATAAAAAATTTAATTGGTTTGTCCAAATTCTGAAGAATTAAGTTGGTTGAGGATTAATAAAAACAAATGAGGAAAATCTTTCTTTTAGGATTAATTTTATATAAGTCCGCAATGAACAAAACTCATTTTGTTGACAAAAAAAAATGTCAACATGACATTCTCCACAGCAAAGTTTTTAAATTTGATTCAACAAGATTCTGGTTCATTATATATATATATATATATATATATATATATAAAATGAATAAAACCACGAAGGAAAGGAAACACAAAATGGTGCTCAAGCGCTTTCGTCTAATGACATCCTCAGGAACACTGAAGTACATAAAAAGGTTAAGCCTATATATAGGTTACAGAAAGAAAAAATAAATAACACATACACATATATAGGTTGTAAATTTGACTTGGTCCGCAATCGATATGAACCGTGACTTAATGGATACCATAATGAAATTGACTGGAGTCTTTGGATCTGAGATATTTGCATGTCCGTTATTATAGATAATAGAGTGTAACATATTTGTAGATAGTAGTCTATTATGACTTGATCCTCTGGATCGAGAGATTCTATCTTTAGTTTGAATCGATAATTAATTATTTTTAAATTGATAATGTATATGGTTCTAAATTTTGACTTGGTCCGCAATCGATATGGACCGTGACTTGATGGATACCGTAATGAAATTGACCGGATTCTTTGGATCTGATATATTTGCATGTCCGTTATAAATAGATATAGAATGTAACACATTTGTGGATAGTAGTCTATTATGACTTGCTCCTCTGGACCGAGAAATTCTATCTTAGTTTTAAACCGATAATTAATTATTTTAAATTGATAATATTTTTAGTTTCGTAAAAATTGGTCGTTGCCAATTTACCCGCAGTTTTAAATAAGTTTCTTATGTTCTTGTGGTTCGGAACCACGTAAAATTGTAGGTCCCTCCACCACCACGGAGGACATACAGTTAGGTAGACCAGCCATGAGTGGATCCTAGGGTCTTTGTTGGTCTGAAACATTATAACATTATAACATTATATATATATATATATATACATACATATCATATATACAAATACATAAATACATACATACATATATATACAATAAACAGAGAAGTAAAAATAATAAAAAATTAAAAATTAAAACCTTAAAGGATTACCAGTGAGGCGTACAGATTTGTAAGGAAAAATATCGATTTTTAGCACAAGATCAAATGGATTATAAAAATACAAAATTATACTGGAACTCTGCGGGTTTTAACACAATGCTGCCTATGGTCAGGTTTCGATATAAAAAAAAAAAAAAAAAAAAAAAAAATGCAAATTAAAAGTTAATCGATTTTTAGACAAGATCAAATGGATTATAAAATACAAATTTATACTGGAACTTTGTCGGGTTTTAACACACTGCTGCCTATGGTCAGGTTTTGATATATATAAAAAATAAAATGCAAATTAAAAGTTAATAAAGTAGAAGACAAGTTTACCAAAGATTTAATGTTTTACCCTTCTTATTTAAATCTGTTTTAAAGGAATTCAAACATAACAGGATCGAGTTGAAAAAGACCTTTGCTTATGTTGAAGTTATTTGAAAGTTGGATAATGGCAGACTCAAGAATATTTCTATTAACAATGTTGCTTGAATGGAATAAAACTGAAGCATTATTCCAATCCAATACAGTGGGCTAACTCTGACAAATGGACAAAAGGCACTGGACAAATGTCCTGTTCTAACGGAATATTGATGCTGTTTTATACGTGTGTGCAAATCCTTTCCCGTCTGACCTATGTAAAAGGAATCACATTGTTTACAACCAATTTTATAGATAATGCCTGAATTATTGGTAGGGCTATTTTTTACTATGATATTTTTGCACCATTGACTCTCTTGGGTATTTCTAAGTAGAAAGTATATATATCGACATGTGCCTGATTCCAACCGTTACCGAGATACAGGCCTCTACATTTGGGTAACTAAAACATAATAAAAAGCCGATCTTAGATAATATTCAAAGACATTTAATGATACATTGGGAACTGTGCAGATCCTCACATTATTTATTTACATTATTTTTTTGTCTGGGGGTTCTTGAAGAGTAACGTTTATCAGCGGGGTAAGCCCGAAACTAGGGAGCAGTTGGTTGCATGTATACAGGATGCGTTCATAAACCTCAGAAATGAACTTCCGCGTTTTCCTTGGCAAGACTCGATGGATCGGAGGCTCGCCGCGTGCATTGAAGAAGGAGGGGGTCACTTTGAAACCATTCTGCAATAAGTGCAAGAGTGTATTGTATGTTTGTACTTTTTGTAAACGACAAGTGTCATTAAATAGTATCTAAGATCGCCTTTTTATTATGTTTTAATTACCCAAATGTAGAGGCCCGTATCTCGGTAACGGTTGGGAATCAGACCCATATCGATATAATACTTTCTACTTAGAAATACCCAAAGAGTGAAATAGTGCATTCTTGACATTTCCTCCTGGGACACCATATATATTATAAATAAAACATGGTGGAATAACAGGACAGGAAGATTTTGCTTCATTCAAAATGCAACAGGACAAGGATCTCTGAGAACAAAGATGGAAAAACATTTCAATTTTATTAGAATTCCAAAACTATTTAATATTGTAGCGAAGGAGCTGCGGAACCTATAAAATATTCAATTATCCAAATTCAAAAGATGACTTCATGTCGCTCGGGCATTATTTACCGTACGATATTTATAGGGATGATCACTAACGACTTAAGAAATTACTGATGGTCCTAATCCATCCGTTGTTGCAGGAGTTGCGTTGAGTCTGAAATTTGCAAATAGATTTAACTTTCTTATACATATAGTCTAAGATGGAACAAAACACCGGGAATTGCTTGATATTTACTTAAATTAAATCCACTGAAGTGATGAATACAAAACAAATTAATTGCAGTCAAGTGGAAAAATTACCAAAAAATGGAACAGTTTGGTGATATGAAGGGAACGTTGTTTTTCACTTTTTCTTTTGACACGAAGAACAGTTATAGGATATTCTTTATGAAAATTCAGAGGATACGGAAAGAGGCACATTTAATAACATTAATTGGAGTTAATTTACAATTATTTCTTGATAAATTTCGCAATAAGTTACTGTAGGAGCACAATATCTTTGCGGGCAAGGGAGTGTCACTTTAGTTTCAGAGTTTCATAGGTAGCTGCTTAAATGGGTGGCCTTGGTTGCAGGCTGACGGACAAGCAACAACAGGGCCACCTGTGCCAGAGTGGCCTTGTTCGAACGGCACAGAATCGCAAGAACAGATCACGGGCGCCCGAAGGGGCGATCTTGGCTTGAGGCTCACATGATTGGCAAGAACCCCATAAAAGCCTTTGGTTGAGGTTAAATAACCTTAGGTGGGCGGAGGAATTTAGAGTTATTTGGGCGGTCCTTTCCGTTATATGACTAGGACATATCAATCCGCCGAATAGAGAGGAGCGATATAAAAACCTGAACTCTTAATTAGTAGGAGCTTCCATGGAAATTAATCAATGAAAGCACAAGTAAGGTGGTCGACCTTTGACATTTTGAAAAAACAAAACCGATGTGGCGTTTGTGATCGGACAAGAATCTTCAAAAAAATATAAACAGAGAAACCGTTTATAAAAATTAATGGGCGATAGAGAGACATAGTTGAACGAAGTGACAATTGATATTTAAAATATGCATTTGTTTTGAACTGCGAGGTTTACGATGTCAGCCATAGATTAAGGGGGAAAGATTTATGGGCTATGTGGTCAACACAGAGTGCGCCGAAACTGAAAATCGGCAAGTGTTCAGAGATGTTGAAAAAATCCTTATTCATCATAATTAGGCTATATGATGGGAAAATACAGGGTGGGCCGTAAGTTTCCATACATAGGAAAAATAAACATTTTTTTATGGACAACCATTTTTATTTATATAATATGCTCTACATGGTTGCCATTGTTTTGAAAACACATTTCAATACGTGTTCTCCACTGTTGATGAACACGCATTAGCACAGTTGACGTTATGCTTGTAATGGCGTTGGTGATACGTTCCTTTAGATGATTTATGTCTCGTATCTTTTCCTGATACACCATGGCCTTCAAGTGCCCCCAAAGATAGAAATCAAGGGGGGTGAGATCTGGGGATCTGGGAGGCCACTCCACAGGACCACGCCGACCAATCCAAGCATCCGGAAACTGCTGATCCAAATACCGACGCACGTGAAGACCATAATTTAAATTTTCCTATGTATGGAAACTTACGGCCCACCCTGTACACGTATATTCGTTATGATGACCTCATTAGGCACATGAAATTTTATGACCACTTTGACATTCATAAATCCCAAACTAGGTAACGAGTGCATTTTTGGAAAAAAAACCCGCATGATAAAGCGAGCTACGCTCAAAAGTTGTACTTAAAAGGAAATTTGGTTTAGTTTCCCAGATGGTTTAGTGGTTATAGCTGCAGACATAGCTCAACGACACGGGGACGAAGCCACCTTTGTGCTGTACATTTTACTTTAGTCTCTGTATTAAAAGCAAACTACAAGGTGTTCCTGAGGATGTCATTAGACGAAAGCGCTTGAGCACCATTCTGTGTGTCCTTTTTCCTTCGTAGTTATATATATATATATATATATATATATATATACAACAAAGGAATTATTTCTTTTTGGCATTTAATTGGTCTATTTTACAATTTACAAATATCTAAAAACTCATTAAATCAGCTACCCCTCTAAGGGGAAAAACCATTTGATTAGGTCGTTAAGGTGATCTGATAATTAAATGTTTTAGACTTACATCGCCCCTTGTGCTACCTGGCAACACCGTACCTCGTAAATTCATTAGAGGCGTAATTTTTTTTGTTTTTATACAAAATCTTTCTCAGACTCGACGAATTAACAACAAAAACGTGATACAGGAAGGAATTATTTCTGTTCCTCGCACGGAGATACGTTGAACGTTTGTTTTTAGGTATAAGCGACATTGAATCTGGGTAGTAGATGGATGGGAGACCGTCCTCCACGTCCAGATTATGTAGCGACCCGTGGTTCGGATCCCACGTAATGACCTTAGATGTTGCGAAGGAGGTTAAACAACCCCAAAATCATTATTATTATTATTAGGTATAACCAGAAAGAAAAAAAAACATGGAAAAGTTTGAAATATAATGACATTTTGCATTTCTTCTTCGTTCTCTATATTCTCTATAACGAAAATCTTTAGAATGAAAGAACAAATAAATAAATAAGGACAATTTTATTTAGTTCTTTGGTTTTCTTTATTCTCACACACACTTTCATTTAGTCGCCTTTAATGATGAGTTAACGTAAAAAGAGTTAATGATTAAAACTAATTAGCAGGAATTCTGTTGCTCGCTTGCTTGTTATTATTATTATTATTATTTTGCTGTTGTCGGCCGTATATAAAAAATCATCCTCTCTCTCTCTCTCTCTCTCTCTCTCTCTCTCTCTCTCTCTCTCTCTCTCTCTCACTCTATCTATCTATCTATCTACAGGCCTATATTTAGTTTAGAATAATATTTTTCACATATATATCTTTAGACTCAACAGAAGAACACTACAGTATTTGTAAACTCAAATGGAATACAATTTAAAGACTACGTCGTAAGGTAGAATAACCTCTGCCCCCTCTGCCTCCTCGCTCCAAAAAGGAATAAAACTCTGAAAAATTTTTAATACCTTACCTTTTCCTTTATTTTGTAGTTACGATTTCAATATTTCTCCAGTACACCTCTTTATAATTTAATTTTGTTTTCCCGTCCTCATTACTGCAAATATTGAGTTTTTCCCGCACCACTAATCGTGCTGTTACCGTGACCATCATAATTATTATTATTAACTTTATCATTATTGTTATTATCCTCATTGGATCTTTTCCGTTTGACTGCCGCCATTGAAACATAGCCTTCTTTAGTTAGCTTTATAAGGCTAACTAACAAAAATATCACGACCTAACCTAACCAATCGTCAAGGTCGTACAGTTGACCTAACGATTGGTTAGGTTAGGTCGTGATATTTCGTTAGTTAGCCTTATAAGGCTAAGTAAAGAAGGCTGGGGGCACTCACTCTTATGTTTCAATGGCGGCAGTCAAACGGAAAAGATCCAACAGGGAAATGGCGGCAGTCAAACGGAAAAGATCCTCATCATTATTATTGCCCTAATTAATATAGTTATTATTCTTTTATTATTAATTCTAGACAGAATATCGTTGCTGTTGTCACTCAAGTTCGATTTTAACAGTTTGATTTTTACCTTTTGACTGCTTTAATTTTACTAATTGTCTTTTTTCGAAATTTTATCGTTTTATTACTTAGGAACTAAATGTGTTTCATGATTCTACTCATATATATATTGTAAATTTAGCCCCCACTAGGATTCGAACCTGGGATCTCTTGAGTAGAAGATGCCAGCGTTACCATTACGTTACAACAAGGTAAAAGTTAACGCAACTTAATAGCACCAGGTTGTTATATGTTACACGGAATTCTGTATTACGTCACGGACTCTTTTAGTCGGGTGACTCAGTACATTACTTATTGCCGTTACACTACAAGCTTGTCTCTACCATTAATATTTTTCTTTCATCCGGTCTCGTGTTGAAATGGTCTGATTGCTTTGCTTACTGAAGAAACGCTTGGTGACTCTCCTGTAATACCACAGCGAGAATTCTTCCCTCTGTTGAATCGACGAGTTTTCTTCTAGATCCATGAAGAAGACTTTTAATTTTAGAGTGTAGGATAATGACGACGGATATTTGTTCCCACATAACTCCTCTTCCACAGTGGATGCTTCGGGATTACGATAATATAACTCTACGCCACTAGGATGAATACAGAAAAGAAAGAGATAAAATTACGTTAGGATCATAGAGGGGACGAGACATAATCTGGAAATGGAAACAAATAGTAGTCCTACGAGGGGAATGTGGTATCTACACGGGGGAATAAAACTAGAGGTTGGTTACAGTTACAAAAAGAAAATATTGCTAACAAATAATTAAATTAATTTAGAACGAGGGAAGTAAATAATGTGTCGTATGCTATGTTTGCGAAATAGACGAAAGAGCATATGGTTACAATATGCATTTTACTAATTATATTAAACTGGTGTTTCTCAGCCGGATTTGCTCCACGACCTTTGGAACTTGAAGTTGCTCATCATAAGCTCCTGGTCTCATTGTTGATGGAAGATTTGGGTAGACAACCATTTTTGTTTTAAACAAAGCAAAGAAACCAGAAATATTAGTCAAACAAAAGTAACAGCCTGTTATATGGTCCTTCGGTCCCTTCCAGATCAGTGGCACTGCAGAGGGCAATGACTTGCGAGTACCTTTGAACTAAGTCCTCAGACTCGTTACACAGGTTGTACAGCAAACGTGGGGGCTCAGGTCTTGTCTTGATCTCTAGATTTACAGGAAAAATAAAGCTCATATGACTTTTTTGACTATGGAAGTCATATTCCTTTGCTGAGACTTAGGAATGAACTCTCCGCGTATGTAACAGAATGAATGAGGACCATTGATGCATTTACGAGGCATAAACACTCCAGTGAAGTGTGAAAAATAAGAAAGAAAAACATTAAATTTTAACCCTTTAAGGCAGCAATTTTTTGTAGGGTTAAGTTACGAATGCATGTATTTGAAACGCTACCAATTTGTACCAGTCGTCCTGAAAGGGTTAATTTAAAATACTAATTTAAAGTTTTAGCGGCAATTAAGTATAAATATTGCTGAAAGTCCAAAGTTACACATGGCATAATCGATCATTTTAAATGAAAAGTAGGCAAAAATAGCTTTATGTATAACTCAATAATAATTAGACGTGATAGAAAAAAATTCCGAGTACATCACTGTACTCAACATGTACTCAAATTAACAAAGTTTATTCCTACTAAAGAAACAAAAATTTTGTTGACCAGTGATTTAGTTTTATCACTATTATTATTATTATTATTATTATTACAAGACAGAATACCTTTGTTTTTCTAACCAAAGTTCGATTTCAACTGTTTGATTTTCATTTTCTTTCGAGGAACGTAACTTTACTATTTGTTTTTTTGTCGGAAATTTCATTGTTTTATTATTTAACAACCAACTACATTTTGATTTTTTCTACGCTCGCATTTCCATCTCTCTCTCTCTCTCTCTCTCTCTATATATATATATATATATATATATATATATATATATATTTTAACTGCAAAAAAAACAGTATAATTAATGTAAAGAACGACGCTGTGTAGAAGAGCGTCCGCACAAGCGTCGTTCTTTACATTAATTATACTGTGTGTTTTTGCAGTTAAAATGTATATATTTAGGGCATGAGAAGGTGCCCCCTCAGGGCATTCGATTCCGCTCGTATGTGGGAGAATTATGAGTTGAACTGATCGGGGACCTTTTGCAGTGGTTAGCATATTCGACTGGCAATTGGATGATCCCGGGTTCGATTTCTGGGAGGTGCCTCATTTTTTATTTGCTCGTTCTCTCTCTTCATCTTGTGCGGACGCTCTTCTACACAAGCGTCGTTCTTTATATATATATATATATATACGTATGTGTGTGTGTGTGTGTGTGTCCGAAACTGTACCTTAATTTACATCCTATATTTGTAGTCTTAAATAATTGTTGGACTTTATATTTTAATTGTCCCCTGATTTCGCATTTCTCATTTATGTTTTTCTGTCTGAAACTATCTTCTTTTATGGTATGACGACTAATGACTATCCTATTTCTTAAAAGTTTGTATTTTGTATCGTATTATTTTATGCTCAGTTTTATCCCTATAGAAAAGTATGGGGTCCCATTCCTATTTTGTCTATCTCTCTTCATATACCCTCTCTGTATACTCGTATATTATATATATATATGATGAATAAAACCACGAAGGAAAGGAAACACAAAATGGTGCTCAAGCGCTTTCGTCTAATGACATCCTCAGGATTAGACGAAAGCGCTTGAGCACCATTTTGTGTTTCCTTCCTTCGTGGTTTTATTCATCATAAATATTTTTCACGTGTTACTTTCGTGAAATAATTTCATATATATATGCGTCTAACCGCATATACGTCATCTTAGAGTATGTAAATTTCTATATCTAAATTATTTATGAATCATTTTGAATTTTATAACTGAATTTATTTAATACATTTTGCATTTACCCTGTTAACTATCTAAAAAAGGGGGTGTTATTACATCAAATTGATAACTATTAGTTTTATTATATACTTTACACGTAACCCTATTCTCATTTGCAATTTCTAGATTAAGTCTTGCCATTTTTTTTTTTTTTTTTTTTCCCTGGTATCACCTTCCTCTCTCCAATTTTAATTCTTGGCGTAAATCTCCGTTTCAGATACTTCAAAATCAGATATATTTATCGTACAGATATATCGTCTATATATCCGCCATTGTTATTAAATAGTCGGTTATTCTTCAATCGCTTTTCCATAAACAGGAATTCTTTACATGACAGATATAAATGTGACATATTCGAGATGTTGTTCGTCCTCTCGGCAATTCCCTTTTCTCCTTTGAGGTTATTATTATTTAATGTAATATAAGTGTTGTTCTAAAGATATTTGATGGTTTCTATAAATATATTTATACAATACGTGTTATAATAGTTGCGCTTATGTATGTCACTCCAATATAACGTTTTCCTCTGTCCTAATGATTACTACTCATTTATATTGCCAATTTTTGCTAACTTTTTTAATAAGGTTTTTTTTAATGTATTAAACAATTGTTGAAGTGGTAGACCCGAGTATAAATTTGAGAAATCAACGCCATAAATCTGTTTCTTTGTTCTTTATTCTATCTAGATATTGGATACAATTGTTCATGGACCTGTAACAATTTATCGAAGTTCTATTTCCTATTTTCTATTTTTTCTATTTGTTCTATTTTCTATTATTTCTATTTGTTCTATTTTCTATTTTTTCTATTTTTTCTCTTTGTTCTGTTTTCTATGTTTTCTATTTGTTTTATTTTCTATTTTTTCTATTTTTTCTATTTGTTCTATTTTCTATTTTTTCTATTTGTTCTATTTTCTACTTTAATTAGTTCTAATCCTAATAATATTACGTCCTGTGAGACTGGTTTTGTAGTTGACTGTTTAGAATTTACTTCGAATCGAAATTTAATAGGGTTTTGATAGAGTTTGATGGAGTATTTGGATTGCATGGCTGGTATACATTTATTCTCTTCCGTTAATTAGTATATCAGATCTTGTTTTTACTTCATTATTATACATATTAATTATACAATTCCGGTTTTCATTATATTATTTCTACGTTTCATTGCCTTTGTAGCTATTAATATGTTTATTCTAACCTAATTAATATCTAATTATTTCATTGTTTTTTTAACAGCGTAATTGTTGATCGCTTTGTCGACTGAACGAATAACAAATGCATTTTGCAAATTTACAATTTCATTTTTTTTAACGTCATATAATTATCTGAAATATTAATGTCGTAATTACTCGATGTGTTTCTAAGGGCGTCATTGCATTTTGCGTTTATTTTCGTTTCGATCTCGTTTTTGATATGATTGGGATTCATCTCCATTTTTGGTTTCTTTTTCTGCTAAAATATTTACGTAATTATTAACCGCAATAATAACAATTATTCTTAAGCTTATCCCATTTTATGTCACATTTAACAATTCTAAATGTAAATCCTTTTATTTTTAACATTTTTAATTAGTTAATTTTTAATTATTTCTTAATTTTCGTAAAGTTTTTTTTCAGTAATTTGGGTTTATGATCTTCCTAAAACTTTGCTTACTTTGGGGTAAAAGTAATATATACACGAAGGAGTGGTACGAAAGTAATGCTTCTTATGTGTTAGTTTATATTTACTTTTTATATATACAGGGTGTTATAAAATTATGTTTCATAAATTAGTATACATATTCAGGACGTGAAAGTAAACAAAAGAGTTCCTATGAACATAAATCCGCAATCGCTTCGTTTCCGAGATACATTGCTTGCTTTTTTACCGAGGACGATGCTATTCTCTGTACACCTATTGTATGCTTTCTAAATATATCAGTGAACAATAAAATTATTAATTATATTATTATTATTATTACTATTATTATTGTCATTATTATTGTCATTATTATTATTATTTTTAGTATTATGACAGGATTTTTATCTCGATTATAACAAGCACGACCCACTTCATTTCCGACGCATTACATATGAGAAAAGATAGAAGCAATACTCTTCATAACTTGAAAAAAGTAATAATAACAATAATAATAATAATAATAATAATAATAATAATAATAATGATAATAATAATTTTATTGTTCTCTGATACGAGGGTTGTTCATAAAGTAAGTTTAAAAGGTGTTTTGAAGATGCAAAAAACTTTTTTTTTCTACGTGAATGTCAAAATATGAAAATAAAAACCCACTCTAATAGACAGAGTTTATTTCCACAACAGTTTCGACGCCCACTGGCATCCTCCTCGGGTGGATACAGAAAAACGAATGAACCAAAACAAGAGGGAAAAACAGTCCAGGGACCGACCGTTAAGAAATTCGCACCTAGGTTAGATCCCATTCTCCCGACACCGGAAGGGCATTTTCATTAAGTACATTCGCGCAAATTTAAAACTATCTTCCTGTTCTAAACATACAGATTCTATTATTTAATAATTATGTAATAATTATGTAAAAAAAATAAAAAATAATCGAATCTGTATGTTTAGAACAGGAAGATAGTTTTAAATTTGTGCGAATGTACTTAGTGAAAATGCCCTTCCGGTGTCGGGAGAATGGGATCTAACCTAGGTGCGAATTTCTTAACGATCGGTCCCTGGACTGTTTTTCCCTCTTGTTTTGGTTCATTCGTTTTTCTGTATCCACCCGAGGAGGATGCCAGTGGGCGTCGAAACTGTTGTGGAAATAAACTCTGTCTATTAGAGTGGGGTTTTATTTTCGTGTTTTGAAGAAACTGTTTTATTACAAGGCAAGTAATTATTAAAATATTTCAACACCAACTTATTACTACTTTTCTACATAATCACCAAAAACAGATTCAAACATATGTCGTAGCGTGGGACAAGCTTTCCGATGCCGGTCGAGTAAAACGTAGGGGCCTTGGTTTTTAATCGGTTTGTAGGGCCGCTTCTGCATCAAGATCGTTTTGAAACTGTTTACCTCCGAGGTGTTCCTTTAGTGCTGGAAACAAATGGAAGTAGCTTGGTGCAAGGTCAGGACTATTGGGGGTATGATCCATGACTTCCCAGTGGAACGATCCCAAAAGTTGGCGTGTTTGATTTGCAGTGTGAGGGCGTGCATTGTCATGCAAGAACACTACACCTGCAGTAAGCAACCCGGGATGTTTTCTTCTGATAGCCATGAGGAGTCGCTGTAAAGTTTTACAATAAGAAGTAGCATTTACTGTTGTCCCTTTTTGCATGAATTCAACATACAAAGCGTCATGATGGTTCCAAAAAATCGTTGCCAGCTGATGGTGTAATCTTGAACTTTTGGTTCGTGGTGACTTCGGATGTCTCCATTTCATGGACGCCCGTTTAGACTATGGTGTGTGATGGTGTACCCAGGTCTCATCACCTGTCACAATGCGCTCAAGGAAATACGAACCTTCGGCCGAATACCGCTGAAGAAAGGAAAGACTACAGGCCATTCTCCGAGTCTTGTGATTATCCGTTAACATTATTAACGGATAATTAACATCCGTTAAAATATTGTACTACCAACAACATTATTGTACTATGCATAATGCACCGGTAATTAACCTTGTAAATTCGCTGATCTCCGGGAAGCGGTGTTACGACATTGGCCACGACGTAACCCATATATATATATATATATATACACACACTATATTTGCCACGTATGTATTCCCTGTAATTTTCATTGGAAATGGAATTATATTTAGTGAGAAATAAAATAAAAGACAATACTTTCGTACCGCCCCTCGTGTGTATATATATATATATATATATATATAATATACACTCCTGCTAAGAAGCTTACAGAAATGTATATTAAGTTGTGGCGTACTCAACGACTGTAGATCCGTTCAAATTATATAAATTGTACAGTATTTAGCCGGAATTTCCAATTACATCGGATTAAACCAAATAATATCTATCAGTTATTTGCTTGTTAACATTAATTAAGATATTAGCCCTAATTTGTCTTACTCTACTTATGGATTTGGATCTCTTTACCAATTTGCTGATCATTATACTCTGAATTGGAATTTAGAAACGAGTGATCGGAGCCTTTATGGAATATTTTTTCATGCGAGACCCCCATGACCCCCACACATTTCGACAATTGGGTATTTCATTCACATTCATAACCTAACCTAACCTCACCTTATTCTAAACTAATTTAATTTAACTGCGATGAAATGTTGCACAGTCGTTTAATCAGAGAAATGCTGCCATATATATATATATATATATATGGGAATGAACTCACAATATATATAGATTATGGTCTGCCAATGAGCTTTTTAATTTTCATTTTATATATATATATAATATATAAGCAAATACCCACAGGGAAAAAAGGAAAAAAAACACTGAATCCGAGCGCTTTCGTGATATATTCACATCTTTTCCCTGAAGATGTGAATATATCACGAAAGCGCTCGGATTTCGTGTTTCTTTTTTTTTTTTTTTCCTGTGGTTGTTTGCTTATTAATAAAATCACGTGTTATTCTGTGATTTTACTGTATATATATATATATATAATATATATATATATCCCGTGAAATAATAGTGCAAAATAATTGGTCATTTTTATTAATCAATATATATATATATATATATATATATATATATATATCGGTCGGCAAAAAACAAGGGAGACCTCGAACTTTGGTTGTAAAATCCAAAGTTATGGTCAGATTTCAATATTTTTTTCACACCCCACAACTAAGTAAATTTCCTATACGGTGAGCGGATTTCAAAGAAAACTAATGAAAATTACAGATTTATTGAACATTTCTTTATGCCACTGGAAATTCTCCATTTACACTACTACTGCATTGTATGTGCAGATAAAAAGTTACAAAGTATTCACATATCGTGCTACCTTGATGTAAAAAAATTGCTCGATATGTTTACCACGAACTTCTACAACCTTTTCAGTCTAGGACGGAACTCATCTATGGCTTTATTAATTTTTCTTGTGGTAGCTCATCCCATTTTTCCAGAGGAAGCTGTCGTAAATGAGCGACATTTCTTACTTTGACCCGATAAATGCTCTGTGACAAATTTTGTAATCGACAAGATTTAAATCAGGACTGTTTAGTTAGTGGCCAAATTTAATACCGCTACCTGGTATTCTTTTAATATCTCCTGTTTTATCGATTTTCTTGAGAAGCTTGTCCAAACCTCCTGCAGTTGGCTTACGCTAATTAAAATAGCTTTAATTATCAAATTGAACCTATGATTAACAAGATTTTTCTGGAATATTCACCATAAATCCAATTTCTCAGCTAAAATGCTAAAAGATTGCATACAAACCATAAAATTACCTAGTACTAACACACTAAAATTTCATGGTTCTACGTATGTACCGTATTTGCCAAGATATGAAGGATTTAAAAGGTCTCCCTTTTTTTTGCCGACCCGATATATATATATATATATATATATATATATATATATATATATATATATATATATATATATATATATATATATATTTACATTTCCAAAAGGTCCAAGTTTAGAACACTTTCACACGAGGACCATCATTCGTCGCTACAATGCATATTCGACGCTCGAACTCCATGACAGCATCAACAAGATGTTCTTGTAGAATGGATCAAACAACCCTTCTCATATTATGATTACTAGTACAGTTCCCGCCGCTTCGCTGACGGTTAGACAGGCTAAACTAAAAAAAGAACCCAGCCGTGAAAATTTTGAGCTTCACATTGTGTCAACATTTCTGAATCTGGTATCTCCCAAAACCTCCTCACCCCCATTCATACAACTTGGGGGCTAACCCCCTCCCTCATTACCGCCACCCCTCCCCATTACCCCACCCCTCCCCCATTACCCCCACCCTTCCCCCATTGCTAAACTACAGAAAAGAACACAGTCATGAAAATCTTGAGCTTCACATTGCCGCCCGTAATACAATTTCTGAATTTTTTTTACAATTTCTGAATTTTTTTTACAATTTCTGAATTTTTTTCTCACAATTTTTTCTCACAATTTCTGAAAGTGTGACGGACAGACGGACAGACAGACAGAAGGACAGCTCTCTTATTATAATATAGATTAAAAAATTAAAAAATTAAAAAGTTTCATAAATACTTCAGAACCATTATTTCTCGGACATCATATATATATATATATAATATATATATATATATTATATATATATATGTGTGTGTGTGTGTGTGTACCTTTCCTTTCAAATGTTCCGTGCGATGATTCCTCATTTCACGAAGGTCAAGCTTGTCGCCCCTCCTCTATATATATATATGTAAAAATTTGTTTTAAAAACGACTTTATTGAAGAGTAATATAAGAATTATCTTTGTAACGTTATGCAAAAAATGTATAAATTAATCCTTTGTGTATATATATATATATATATATATATATATATATATATATATATATTTCACTCATCGGCTTTCATCGATGCGGAACTCTCCATTTACCAGTATTAAGTGCATTATAATTGATCAGAATCCCTATTCAGTGAGATTAAGTTCGGATCGGAGTCTTCCTCTCTATTCACGACGTTAGGGAAAATCGTCCAATTTGTTTCCGTCATGCTTCCTCTCATTTCTTTCCACCTCCCTCCCCCTACCCTTTATTTCCAGTTCCCTGTTTCCCCTTTTACAAGCGTATCCCGAAATTTTTCTTTTTTTTTAAGTTACACAAATTAATTTTTTTTTTTTATTTCTGGGCTTCAAATGTAACACGAAGATCAAGTATAAAGGATTAAATAGACAGTATCATTCACTGCCTTTTGTCGTATAACGTTGTTATTATTATTATTATTATTATGTACATTACTGATAAGGTTTCAAGTTGTGTTTGCAAGTTATTCTTCGTGTAATGAAGTTTAGTAATTCTGAGAGTTAAGGATAAGTTTCACCAACGTATTGAACTGGATCAAAAATAATTAGTTCAGTGAATATAACTTCCCATAAAATTTGTGCACACTATATATATATATATATATATATATATATATATATATATATATATATATTATATATAATATAATATATATATATATATAATATATAATATATAAATATATAATAATATATATAATATATATAATAAATATATAATAATATAATAAATAATATATATATATAATATATATATATATATATATATAATAATATATATATATATATATATATATCGGGTGGTCCGAAAAAAATGACGCATTTTTTAAAAATTAATATCTCAGTAACCCCCTTCCTTATCATGACAATTTTTATATGCAAGATACTTTCAAACTTCTTTTTTTGAATGCAAGAAACGGAATTCTGATATCTTTTATAGTTTTCTCGCAATTAACAAAAGTAACAACATGGGTCAAAAAAACGAATATCATGAGAAAGGAAAAATTTAATCAGAAATTTAACTAATTAATTTACAGTAAATGATCGATTGGACCACCACTCTGTTGACACACTAATCTAAGTCTTTTCTTCCACACAAAAATAATACTTCTTACTTCATTAATGCCAATTTCTTGCCAAGATTCAAGTATTTTACTTTTTAATTCTGATTCGGTGAATTTTTCTCGTTGACCTCGGTAAACCTTCTCTTTTAGTAACTCCCAAATTGAGTAGTCCATAGGATTACAATCTGGGCTTTGTGGTGGCCACTCATTTTTCGTTATTAATTTTGGTGTATTGCTAATCAGAAACGACTGTGTGGCGTAGCTTGTATGCGACGGTGCTCCATCTTGTTGAAATATGAAATCATTTTCTTGATACAGGCGACGACAATCCGGCAACAATTTTGTTCTTAAAAGTTCAATGTAATTTGCAGAATTCACCTTTGTCTTTTCAGTTTCAATAAAATGAACATCTGTCTTGCCATTCCAAGAGACCCCTGCAGATATCATAACCTTTTTGGAGAATCTTGACGTTTCATGATACAATCTGTTTATTGAAATGTCACACTTTTTACCACGCCCGTAGACAACATCATTTTGACGGTTTCGCGGAATTTCTAGAGTGAAATCTTTTTCATCCGTGAAGACTATCTTTTTAATATCAACGACAGAGAAATTATCAAGTAACTTTCTGCACCTTGTTTTTCTTTTATCCTTAACAGTATCACTTTTTCTAGAAGATACTATTCTTTTGAAGGCTTTTAGTTTTTGTGCTTTAATTATTCGGTGTACAGAAGTCTTTCCAATATTCAAATGTTTAGCAATTGTTCTTTGTGACAAATGACTTCCTGGTTTATCTTCTTGAGAGCAGATTTTATCGTTGATGTAATCCACATTTTCTGGAACCGAAGCTGTTTTAGGTCTACCGCTTCCTGGTTTTCTGGCAGTACTTCCCGATTCGCGAATCTTTTTAAGAGTCTTTCCACTGCACGCCTTTTCCACTTTTTGCCGGGAAACTCTTGCAATAACCTTCCAGTCTTCCATCCTTTTTCACAGTAACAATTTTTAATGAGAATACGATCTTCCTCTGACAACATCATTAAGGGTACTGACGAATTGTTAAAAAATAAAAATATCCACAATTTGACTTGTTCATTCCTGTAGAGTTTTGTAATAACTTGCAAAAATATCGCATGATATCGTACAAAAATGATATCATATAAAAAACGGATATTATATTGCGATTTTGTTTTTTTGACCCATGTTGTTACTTTTGTTAATTGCGAGAAAACTATAAAAGATATCAGAATTCCGTTTCTTGCATTCAAAAAAAGAAGTTTGAAAGTATCTTGCTTATAAAAATTGTCATGATAAGGAAGGGGGTTACTGAGATATTAATTTTTAAAAAATGCGTCATTTTTTTCGGACCACCCGATATATATATATATATATATATATATACGTTTCAACCTCTCAACCTTTCACTTGTTCAGTGTATTGATTTACTGATTCTTCACTTTACAGAGTTCGGGCTTGTTGCCCCCCACCTCTCGAGTTGGCCTGGTGAAGGAGCAAGTTGGTTTTTGTGTCACTTCACTTCATATACACATTACCCAGGTACACCTAGTTCATCAGGAATTGTCTTTCTTTTGAAGAGTTCCACGTCGACAGTATTCGTGTTCCAAAGAGCTTTGGCAGCTGGCAGGTAGTTGAATAATCTTGACATTCTGACAACAAAGCTACTTTTCTTCAGGGTTGAGAATGTTCCCTGTCTACTCTTTTGTTTAGGAACATTACACATTTAGTTTGTCCCAAAAAGGATGACCGCTCTCAACCCTCAGACTATCGTCCAACTGCCTTGATTTCTTTCTAAAGTTTTTTAATCCATCCTTAATATGAAGATTCTTAAACACCTCTACTCACAATCTTCTTTCAGATGGTCAGTATGGGTTCCACAAGGGACGCTCTACTCGCGATATTCTTGTGTATCTCTCTGACTCTTGGTCATCCTCCTTTCGGGATTTCGGTTTTAGATGGCCATTGTTCTTCTCGTAAAACTATTAATAGTGGTGCTCCTCAGGGCTCTGTCCTGTCAACCATTCTCTTCCTTTTATTTATTAATGATCTTTTAAGTTGCACTTCCTGTCATATCCACTTCTATGCTGATGATTCCACCCTTCACATCTCATCCGCTTCACAAAGCGTCTCTCCCAACAGTCACTTCATGCTTCGCGTAGGACGGCTATGGTACACCTGACCTCTGATCCTTCTACTATCTCTGATTGGGGCAGAGAAAGCCTTGTGGCTTTCAATCCCTCAAAAACTCGATTCTTTCATCTGTCTACTCGTCATAATCTTCCACACGACTATTCCCTTACCTTCAACAATACAGAACTCAATCCTTCCTCTTCTCTTAACACTATTGGCTTTCCTTTTCTCGTGATCTTTCCTGGAAAGATCATATATACTCTCTTTCTAAAACAGTGTGCTGTGCTAGCTTTGCAGTTTCTTTACTCCTACTCAGTTGCTGTCTCTGGACAGGGGTCTTGTCCGCCCCTGTATAGAAAACACTTCTCATGTGTAGAGTGTTTCAACCCACACAGCTCTACTTGACTTGGTGGAATCAAAGGCTTTTCGTCTCACCAATTCCCCACCTCTTACTGACTGTCTTCAATCCTTCTCTCTTCGCCGCAATGTTGCCTCACTCTCTCTTTACTATCGATATTATAACGGACACTGCTCTTCTGAACCCTCTAACTGCGTGCCTCCTCCTTTAAAGAGAGTACGCAGTTCCAAACTTTTTACACATTCTCATCCATTTTCTGTCCAATAGAAATAACAGCATAACAGAAATAACAGAATAATATGAAACAGAATCGAAAAATATCACTATTACATTAATATTTTGGGTCCCTAATAGTTACATTTGATTAAAAAACGTTTATGGTTTTTCTTTTAACTTTTTTAAAGATTTATCTAAAAAAAATGTTGTTGTTGTTTCATGCTATTTTGTTATTAACTATTATTTAAAATTGCCATTCAAGGGATTTTATGTTCACCCTGTATATACTATAAGGAAACAAAGGAAAAAATTATGATAATGTAATAAATGAATATCTTAAACATATAATGGATTCCATTTTTCCTTTATTACATTACAACATAATTCATTACTCTCTCCATAACTCTCCACCACTAATTAAGTCTACTTCATCAGCGTTCCCTTTCGCTCTATTATTGAACTCGTTAAAATTTGGAAACTTTGCAATATTGATTACAAAATTGTTGCCCTCTGCAACGCTCCCGGCCACCAAATGAGGCATAAACAGCCTAATTTCCCCAATTTATCGACCACATTTGACAAATAATTGGTCTAAATCGATAAAAAGTATGTATTTGACGTGTGAATATGACACCCGCGACCGATATAATCCAGGATTATTATAGAGATTTTGCTTGCTGAGTTCGAGTTCCTGTATTGTTTGGTCTGGTAGTTATTTACAGTTGTATAAACACACACACACACACACATACACACTAAATCTCCGGTTGAAATATTAAGTTTCATCAGAGCAGCGTTTATTCTTCACATCATTAACCTCTACTTTTAATATATGCACACAATATAATTTGAAAGACTGCTTATCACTATAGCAACTGACTACAGATGACAAACACCAGCTAATTTATATTCGCTTTTCCTCTGTTACTATCTAAACTAGGGAGGCCATTTAAAAAAGAGGACACTGCGTATGTGACCGTACGTTAACATATATATATGTTAACGTACGGCCATATACGCAGTGTCCTCCTTTTTGGAAATTTGGAAATGGCCACCCTAAAGACAGAGCGCTCAAAAGGCGGACTGTCCGCCTAAAGCCGGACGTCTGGCAACCCTAATCTAAACCAAAGTTCAAATGTAACCCTAAGATAACTCTATATAATTATAATCCTAAATATTCAACAGCTTACTTCTCTCTTTACTCATTTTCTTAAAATATATGATACATACACCTTAATCCCCCCCACCCCCACCCTATCCATAAGGCAACGAGACTATTCTCTTCTGGTTCACTATAAAAAAACACTAAATAAAAAAATAATTTAAAATTCTTCTTAAAAGCGAGTAACAAAATGTTAAAAGCGAAATGTAATTCCATCCAACTGTTGATTCAGAGATCATTACATCTCCTCTGCATTTTTTACAGATGGGCCTTTAACTACTTAGGAAGTCAGCTAAGTAGACCTTTTCCGCCGAAATGAGGTGTAAACTACTCCAAGGTTGAGGGTATTAAGCTTAAATAATAGGATGTAGATGTGCAGAATGGCTAAAATAGTTTCAAGAATTCCTGTTTTTTTTATGCGGTTAAAAAGTTTGTTTTAATATACGAATTCTATTATTTTTGTGCTTCCTTTTCTGAGAAGTGTTATTTTGGGTTTCTTGTATTACGAAGGAACAGAATATGCTGATGGAATTTGTGTTAGGATTTTACTTCGATTATGTTATTAACGAAGTTTAATTTCGCGGGTATTTTATATTATAGAACAACACTAGGTGTAATAACGAAAATAATGCCGAGATAATGGCCTCTACTACCGACTTTCACTCCCATTTTTGCCAGAGATGATATCGCAGTGGCAGGCGTTCTAGTATTCTATATATATAATTTCAGTGTTTCTATAATTTACGATGAACTTGGCTGCATCTCGGAGGTGCTAATGTGCATTTACTGTCGTCGTTTAAGGCTGAAGAGAATGGACTCTAAAATGACAGAGGAAAGAAATTACAAATGTAAATAACTATAAACAGTTGAAGCGTTGTAGAAAAATATGAAATTTAAAATAAATAAACCTTTGCTTTCAGTGGGATTAATATTCCTAATATATAAATATTATTTATATTGGAAATGTCAATATTACAAGAAATATCATTTAGTTATTGATAAAGCACTGTATACTGTACATTTAATTAGTCGCATACTTGAAGGATTTCCTAAAATTGTTGACGTTGTGTATCGTGGACGATGGTGATAAGGTGGTGTTTGGATGAGGAAGTGTGGCCGAAACAAGGTGATAACGTGGCTAAGATGAACATAATCTCAGAACTACTGTAAGCTTAGGCTGACAGTTAAGAACTAAGTATTAAGTGTCACTTTAACTTTTAATATCACATTTAATTCACTATAAGAGGTCTCACAGAGTACCAAGACAGACTAGGCCTAAACACGTATGCCATAAACCAAATAAATAAATCACTGATGAATCAAAAACACGATAAAATTTATGATTTACTTTTATGTTCACAGTGTAAATTATATTAAATTATGTTATATAATGTCAAACATAGCCAAGGGACAAGTTAGAAAAAAAGGGTACTTTCCTATTATCCCGGACCCCAGACTTTTTGCCAGTTGTCAGACTTCAATTTTGACACAGAATATTTTCGTTAAAACTAACGAAAATATTACGACTTAACCTAACCTTACCAACTAATTAGGTTAACTGAATGCCCGGTTAGGTAAACTGTACGCCCTTGATATATGGTTACATTAAGTCGTGATATTTTCGTTAGTTTTAACGAAAATATCCTGTGTCAAAATTGAAGTCTGGCAACTGGCAAAAAGTCTGGGGTCCGGAATAACAGGAAAAGTAAAAAGATTTCTTGACCTGGCCTAGGGGAAATAAACTCCATGGTTAATTCCTAGTTTGGAGGCGTCCTCTTAATACGCAACACATATGTATAAATATTATATCACTGGATAGGCAATAGTTTATTTATGAACAGTGTCGGGTAAAAATTTTATAATTTTGTGTATTTTATGAATAAAAGAATACATTTTATGATATATTTTTGACACCTATCGTCTGTATTAGGAACAAATCTAAGCTTTTAGGTTTCCGTTTCCAACTTATCAGTAATGTAACATTTCATTCTTCGTGCTAAAATTACTCGCATTTTTGACATTGTAAAGGAAAGATGCGTGTCTTTGTGTTTGAAAAAATGTAAAATATGGAGTTTGACAACATTAATTCATGCCAAGGTTTGTAATTTTTGTATAATTTAAATTACTTTACAATTTCATGATAATTTTAAGTTTATTGAGATTTTGTATTGCGCATAAATTAATTTTAAATAGTTTTAAATGCTTAACGGTGAAAAAACATGTAAAGTGGACTTAAATGCACTATTGCACTATTTCTATTAAAATTATTATTATTATTATTATTATTAATGCCTGGATTAGATCGAATAATGCCCAGTTTAGGTCGACTGCTGCCCGAGTTAGGTAAAGTTAGGTTAGGTTAGATTCTGACTTTTCCACCTCACAACGTTCATAAATAAATTATTTCCAATCTAATGGTGCAACTTTTATGAATGCTCAATGAAAATTTGAAGGACGCTCTAAACTAGGAATTTACCAACTATATATATATATATATACATACAGGGAACTTTAAATATTTAATTTAAAAGTGACACTAAATATTTAACTTCATGATCGAAGGTCCCCTTGCCACGGCCTACTTTAAGAACTAAAATTACCTTAATTAACCTATATGGTCAACTGTTATAAATTTCTAACCTTTCATACACACACATTTATAACTTAACCCTACAGAAAATTCTGTCCATAGAGGGTTAAGCTGAACAATTAAATGAATGGAAGAAGGACTCTGAATGACTGACTAGATGCGAATGCCGATATTGAATTCTCTCTCCGAATCTTCTCTGACTAACAGAATTGTCTGAATCCTTTCTCTCCTTTTGCGTGGTATCTTTTGTAGTTGTTTTGTAGAGCATCTTTCTCAGGTTGTCACGAGGCACCTATTCTGGTTGTCTTTTTTACCTTTTATTACGATTAAACTGTAACTAGAAAAATATCTTAAGATTTTTATTCTAAAATTTATAATTAACTACACCTGTTAGAAATCGTTAGTTTACCTAAATTAGCTATTATTTTAATAATGAATGTTTATAATTAAAATCATTGGGTTAAATGACAATAATTTCCTGCATGATCTATATTACGTGTTCGCAACATTCTAGTTTTGAGATGCGCTATTTGTTGACTTAATGGTGTCATTTGGAGAAACGCGACGTCAGTCAGAATGAAAGATCACTACTGACCGCAAACGCACGTATTGTACTATCGTACTGACTAGCCGCAGTCACGTCACTCACGTGACGCTCTTTGAACAAAGGTGACGCCCCCGTAATTCTGCGCGAGGTGCGCGGATGAAGATGGAACGCGTGACGTCACTAATCAAAATGGCCAAATGTTTTCTAATTTTTAACGAAGGTTACCCTATGTTACAATTTATCACTAATTAATAAAAATTCTCATTTTCATTCTTCCCCAACATAATGAACGCTGATTTACAAGTGAAAATTAAGTAATTATATCAATTTTCGTTTAATTTCTAACACACCACAAGTAGCTTCTGAGAGTTCAAGAAAAGTCATCAGAATCTGAACTTCATAGCTTAGTACCACAAGGAACATTACTGTCTCTACTTCTGTACTATATAGTATAGTATATTATATTCACTACCAAA
The DNA here is from genome assembly GCA_023014485.1 of Bathynomus jamesi. Taxonomy (NCBI): domain Eukaryota; kingdom Metazoa; phylum Arthropoda; class Malacostraca; order Isopoda; family Cirolanidae; genus Bathynomus; species Bathynomus jamesi. The sequence goes on along the minus strand of JAJOZX010007633.1, from coordinate 23,519 downwards.
ATATATAGATCAGAAGATATCTTTTGCAGACGACAACAAAATACCTAAAATATAAAATCTTCACGATATACAAAAAAGTCCTGAAAAGTGAAGCCAAATGTACAAATGATCGAAATAAATCAATATGAAATTTAACACTGACAACACTGACAAGATATGAAAGAAATTAAGAAATTAAAACAGAATTATACCCTTTATCATAGTGATACGAAATGCAAAGTAACTATCAAGAAAAAAGTGGGAAAGATCATGCCCAATGAGTGTACGTGTTAGTAAGCATGCAAACCTGTAAACATTGTGGAAGAAATGCTCAGAAACGTCAAAGATGGGCTAAAAAATGTAATGAAATTTTTTGGTACAAAACTGTTTGTACAAAAATTGGAATATTGTATATAATTTGTTGCCCAATGTGAAAAAAGCAAATATTGTCCATTTGGAGAGAATATGGACACATTCTACAGCTAAAGTAAACAGGTCAAAGATTAACAGAGAAAGTTTTGACAATTAAAGTTGGAAAATAAGAATAGGTATACTTTTTCATCTACAGAGAGTTGACAAGAGTAAATAAATAGTTGATTGACCCCAAGAACAAATTGTAAAGCTCATCAATGGAATACCAGAACGTGTATCAGCTGTACATAATACAAAGGGGAAAACACCCCAATTGTAAATAATATTGATTCAATAATTTTTTTTTATTTATCAACTTTTATTATCAAATAAAAAACTATGAAAAAAACAGTTGTTTCTTTGCCTTTGTTAACTGTCTCTCTACCTTTGTTAACTGTCTCTTTACCTTTGTTAACCCCCTGTACATGCGGAAAATAAATGAAGAGATTGTATCAAATCTCACTACAAACTTTGTAACAATCCAAAAAGAAGTGACAAAAAGAAAACAAGAACATGCAGCATCCTTAAACCAAGGGTTAGACATGGAATGGCTTTTACGCTGAAGGGGAAGAGATTTGTTGTCAAAGAGCCGAAGCTCTTTAGCCGGAAACCAAAGGAATTAAGAAACATCAACGGTCTTGATCTAGACAGATTTAAGAGCAAACTACTGGAAAAGAGCTGAAGGGGGACTACTCTTTCTTCCATCAAACAATCCTCAGAGGTACAGTATATAGGACAGTACGAGCATATATATCAATACAACAATACGACTTATTCTGAAGTGCTATACAAACTATATTACTATAGTTAATAATTTCTTCAAAATCTTTATTACGCGGTTAATAAGTGATAAAATGAATACAACTATAATACAATTTACTTCGTAATGCATCTTTGCTTGTTTATTATAGCTGCATCACTCGTACAAAAGCCTCCGTCTTCTTTCAGAATATAACCTTATAACCTTTTAGAAATTTACAAAACTTTTTCCTCTCACAAATCCATGGAAGGGACTTTTTTTTACTTTCAATTTTTATTAAAACTGAATACCAGTATGAGTTTAGATTACTGCATTATTTTGTATAGAATAGTTTTCCATTACTGTGTTTACTGTAAAATTATTAAAAGTTGCGGATCACCTGAAGATCAGGGCCCCCAGCCTTCTTTAGTTAGCATTATAAGGCTAACTAACGAAAATATCACGACCTAACCTAACCAATCGTTAGATCAACTGTACGCCCTTAACGATTGGTTAGGTTAGGTCGTAATATTTTTGTTAGTTAGCCTTATAAAACTAACTAAAGAAGGCTGGGGGCCCTGATCTTCAGGTGATCCAACTATTCTAAAATAATGATGTATTTTTTACTCTGATATAATACCAAATGAATGTATCTTTAATGTATCCAATATATTTGAAGCCATAAATGCAATGAATTTAATTAACAAGTTTAATAGTAAAATTATTCTAAAATAATGATGTATTTTGGATCACCCAGCCTTCTTTAGTTAGCTTTATAAGGCTAACTAACGAAAATAACACGACTTAACCTAACCAATCGTCAAGGGCGTACAGTTGACCTAACGATTGGTTAGGTTAGGTCGTGATATTTTCGTTAGTTAGCCTTATAAGACTAACTAAAGAAGGCTGGGGGCCCTGATCTTCAGGTGATCCGAGTTCTACAACATCCATGATATTTCAGCAACTTTCAAGTCAACATTTGTATAATTTGTCATACACAGGATGTTCACTGAAATACTATATTTGAATACTCACGACAAACAGGGCAAATAATGTACTGACTGTATTTAGTTTAAGTGGCTAATTTAGTATATACCTGAAACCTTGTTTATATATATATATATATAATGTAAATTTACTCACTAATGATATTCAGGAAATAGGAGAAACTAGAAGGCAAATTATTGGATCCCCCCCAAAAAAAATGAAGGTCATGTTGACAAAATTTTTAAAAATTATTTTTAAATGCTAAATGAATTACAGGATCCATACCAACAGTTGGCTTGTCTGGGGAAGACATTGAAGACAAATAGTATTATTGCAGTCAGTAAATAATAATAAGGTAAAGATTCGGTAGAACACATTCAACCAAACTAGTGACGAAAATAGGTTTCTCTGGTGTATTTCATGCTGTTTCAATTGATTCTGGCCTTTTTAGCCCACAATTTCCCTCTTCTTCAAAGCCCTGTCCACTTACGGCAGGGGTTCCCAAATTGTGTTCCGCGGAACACTTCTCACGGTATACAAGTGTTCCGCGGAACACCAATTTGGGAACCCCTGACTTACGGGAATCCAAATTGTTGGTAGTTGGGGTGGGGGAGGGTTATCTCCATAAACAGTGCATTTGCGCCAAAAATGAAGGTCAGATTCAATTGAAACAGCATGAAATACATCGGAAAAACCTTTTTTTTTCACTAGTTTGGGTGGATGTGTTCTACCGAATCTTTACCAATAATAGTTAATAATATTAATGATAACGATAAAATAAAATATTCACAGGGTTTTGACTAGTATCACAAATTACATGAAATTTTACACTATCGTAAACCATCATACTTTATGATATATGATTAGGGAGTGGTCCCGACAAAAGCCCCCTAGTACAAAAGCCCCCTGGACAAAAGCCCCTCAGTTAAAGTGTAAAGTAGGACAAAAGCTCCTCAGTTAAAGTGCAAAATAGGACAAAAGCCCCTCAGTTAAAGTGCAAAGTAGGACAAAAGCCTCCATTTTTTATATTATTGTTCGTGTGCTATGAAGTAATCCTAAACAAATATAATCTTTGTCTATGTTGATTCACTCTAAGTGATCACTGTTTTGTCTATCTGAATGATTAGGTTAGGTTAGGTTAGGTTAGGAACGTGCCACAAAGGAGCATCAACAGCGTTTGAAGAACCTATGTCTGGACTATGTGAATGAGAGGAAGACCATGGAGGAATTTCTGAATGGTGTAGGTCACAGCATTAGGTGGAAGTAAAATGAACTTTAAATGAACCTTAACACTTATTGAACTTTTTAATATTGTGCTTTATTTGTTTGATTTTCCCTAGATATGGTATGATGTTCCTTTTATAATGTTCATTTTTATGGTTGTGTAAATAATTTTGTGCTCCTGTAAAATAGTGAGCTATAAATTTATAATGCAAATGTTAATGTGTGCTACTGTATAATATTTATAAAGCTGACTTTGCCTAGATAAGGCATGATGATCCTTTTATAATGTAATTTTTTATGGTTGTGTAAATATTAGCGTTAATGTGTGCTACTGTATAATACTTATAATGCCTTCCTTATTGCAGTCTTATGATGTAATAAATGTAATATTTTACACGTCAGAGAAGTGTTCATAAACTGTAAACAATAAAGAATAAAAATAATGATTAAAAAAATTCTTATTATTATTTTTCCTAGGGGGCTTTTGTCCTGCATACGATTAGGGACCCAGGTACATTTACAGGGTTTGAAATGAAGTAGTCTGGAAAGAATAATGAACGGAAGACGTATATTAAAACTAATAAAACATGGACCAATTTAAGTATAGTACTTAGGAAGCCTTGGCTGCAATTAATTTTAGGTTTTATTCACTGACAACGTCTAAAAAGAGAATTTATACGATCTAAGTTGTAGAAGAACCGAGATACAGAATTTTACATATTTTAATTAATTTTTAATAAATTTTAATAAATTTTAATAAATTAATAAATTTTAATAAATTAATAAAGGATCACCTGAAGATCAGGGCCCCCAACCTTCTTTAGTTAGCCTTATAAGGCTAACTAACGAAAATATCACTACCTAACCTAACCAATCGTTAGGTCAACTGTACGCCCTTGACGATTGATTAGGTTAGGTCGTAATATTTTCGTTAGTTAGCCTTATAAAGCTAACTAAAGAAGGCTGGGGGCCATGATCTTCGGGTGATCCTTAATAAATTTTAATAAATTAATAAATTTTAATAAATAAATATTATTATATGTAATTTTAAATTGCAAATTTGGCTTACATTAACTATAATAATGAAGGCTTAAAATGACTTTTAATTACATATGTTGAGTTGCCTATATATAAATATAATTTAAAACCATTTAGTAAATTTTCTTAATACATTAATATGACAAATTTTAATTTAAATAGACCTAATTACATAAATATACAAATGCTCTCACTTACTTTGTATGAAAGCTAATTGTTCAGCAACTTAATTTAATTTACAGCACAGTAATTATCTCTAATCGTAAGTTTCCTGAGTGTCAGTAAAGTTACCATAAAGATTAATTTTAAATTTCATTAACTTTAAATATACAAATTTTAATTATTTTTAATTATAAACTATTAAAAATTAAATTAAACTTAGCTTTAATATATTTTTTGGATCACCTGAAGATCAAGGCCCCTAGCCTTCTTTAGTTAGCCTTATAAGGCTAGCTAATGTAAATATCACGAGCTAACCTAACCAATCGTTAGGTCAACTGTACGCCCTTGACGATTGGTTAGGTTAGGTCGTGATATTTTCGTTAGTTAGCCTTATAAAGCTAACTAAAGAAGACTGGGGGCCCTCATCTTCAGGTGGTCCTATTTTTTTTATATAGATGTTACGTACAGTATATTCGTAGTTCAGTGATAAATTATATAGTTACATATATAATTACAGTAATTCACGTATATAATTACAGTCGCATAAGTGTACAGAACCGTATATGTAAAACCCACTTTAGGGGTTAGTAGGCCGAGGCTAATGAATTCTTTTTAATTACATTTTATTTCACAATATTCCTATTTAACGAGAACGCGTTCATATTGGCAACGAATCAAGTAAGAGCCTTTAACGCATTTTTGTCCATTAGAAAAATTGATGTAAAAATAGAGCGAGTTCTCATAAATCCCAAACTTATTATAAGAAATAATTTGCATGAACAAAGCTCCATTCTCGCGGCGAAAAAGTCATTATTATTATTTGTTACTTGAAACATCGTCATATAATACGGTCATATAAAGAAATTCAACGAGAGGCCTTTTGGAAACTTTAACAATTCCCTTCCCTCGAAGATATTTTGAGAATTTCAAGAAACGTGAAAAGCCGTTTGAGCTAAACTGGATGTTGTTTCTTGAAATGAAATCCATCATATGGATTTAAATTTACTTTTCAACATTTTTATTTAACTTTATATCACCTCAAGTCTTGTCCTTCATTAAGTAGCAGCCTCTGATCAATTATAACCATGAAATTAGTCTAAAAATAGCCCACCGTACGGGAAATGGTGACTCGAGGTCCAAAACGAACGAAATATTTTTCATAAAATGAAACGACGTAAAAAGATAAATAAAAATATATAAATAAAATTCACACGATTTTTATCATGGGGAAATATTTGACCTAAAACTATAGAAAATTGTTATTCATTATCATTATTATTATCATTATATATCTAGTATTAAAATATAGTTTTAAGATAAAGAGATAGAGATAATAATAATAATAATAATAATAATAACGCTACAAAATCGACATACATTCGGACTTCGCTAATTCGACACTCGGTATTTCGGATCTCGCGATAATTTGGCTATTTTTCTGCTATTTTCGGCTATTTTTTTTAGGCAAATTTCACCAATTCTTTCGAAATTTGCCTGATATTTCGACAGGCAGAAAAATAGCCGAATTATCTTGATATCTGAAATACTGAGTGTCGAATTAGCGAGGTCCGAGTGCATTTTGAGGTTTTTTTTTCTTTAACCTGAGATTATACGATGCTAAATTTACAAACGAGTTATAAGTATTTTTAAATCTACCCATTTGCTTTTTTTATGCTGATATATATATATATATATATTGGTAAACAAATCTTGGTAAACAAATAGACAATAAATAAGACTACGATAATTTATGTAAGCGCAGTGAATGAAAACACGCGTCAACAAACACAAGAATTGGTTGGTTGGTTGGTTGGTTGGTTGAGTGGACTTGTATTGTCATTATTCCACAAAGTTGGCTATGAACAGACGTAAAATGGGTTTATATATAGTGTATCTTTCACTTTAAGACATATCAACCGGTTTATTTTTGTCTTACGAAACCCTTTAACTATTGATGAGATCTTGTTTCCATTTCCCTGTAATTCCATTCGACAGTTTCTCGTGGATTATCTGTGAAAATGAATGATATTTTGGTTAATATTTTCCTGCGGAATTTATAACTGATATAGATGCCAAGTCCTTCAACTCCTTTTTACTTGAAAGCCAAAAAGGGTTGGGTCTTTAAAAAGATAAGACAAAGAAAGAAGAGACAGTTAGCCAGCCAAGCAGATAGACAGACAGACAGACAGACGAGATAGATACGGTATTAACTGATTAAATACTTAAATTCTACGTATTTAATTAATCTAATTAAATATAAGTCGTTTAAGTCTTTTTCAGTCAAAGAATGAAATTACTCAATGACGAGGAATATTAAAACCAATAAAATTCACTTTAATTATAATACTTCCTCTTTAGTGTGAAAGATAATGAGAATTTACATTAAAAAGTACCTCCCCACCCTCGTAAAAGGGCTAAATATTCAAAACCAAACTCATCCTTTGAGTGAGTTACCAAGTTTCTCGCAAGAATGAAAAATTAAAAATATGACGTTTAAACCTGTTTTCTGAACTATGTTAGTCATAAAGAATACAACAAAGATTCTCTCAATCATTTCACTAATTTTTTAAAAAAAAATTCTCTCATGAATTCATTTCACTCATTTTTTACAACAAAAATTCTCTCATGAATTCATTTCACTCATTTTTACAACAAAAATTCTCTCATGAATTCATTTCACTCATTTTTTACAACAAAAATTCTCTCATGAATTCATTTCACTCATTTTTTACAACAAAAATTCTCTCATGAATTCATTTCACTCATTTTTTACAACAAAAATTCTCTCATGAATTCATTTCACTCATTTTTTACAACAAAAATTCTCTCATGAATTCATTTCACTCTTTTTTCAAAGCGTTTAAAAATTAATTTTATATGAGAAAATAAGGCGTTAAATGCCATTCGAAACGGTTGAAGACCTCTTAAGAACCCCTTTCGTGAAGTGGCTAAAACAATAAGCATAGAGAAATGCAAAACAAATTTTTTGTATGCCAAACGCACAAACCACGTTTACATATCATGGACATTTTACAGCCTTCGTGGACGTGATGAAAATAAAAGTGTAATTTCAGGAATATCTTGCATCAAATCAATTTAATTCACGATTTGACATCTATGAAAATGAAATCAGTTTCCATATATATATAAGGATTGAGAGAGAGAGAGAGAGAGAGAGAGAGAGAGAGAGAGAGAGTTATGAAATAATGAAAATCCGTTTACACAAATTTTTGATGCAAATTTATAATGACACATTTTTCAATTTCTTAATTACGATCGATTTAAGATAAAATTTTGAATTATAATAATTCAATAACTGTTACTATGACAACTGAACATGAAGCTTAAAGATAAGATAAACAAAAATAGTTAATATTAAGCTTATTTATATTTTATATTTATTCCATTCGATCTGTCGTTGCGGATCACATTCAGATTTTGGTCAGTTTTATGTACATTTCCAACTCCGAACCCAAAAAAATAGAATATTGTCTCAAATGCGCTCATGACTTTCATAATACTTTTAAGTTATACGCCTTTACGAGTAATATCAAGTATCTCTGACGTCATTATGATATAAAGACACCTCTGTGTGCCAGTTTTGAAAAAACAATTGAAATGTACCAAAAACCTTATTAAATAGTGAAAAGTTAATGCATAGCTATATACCAAAATATTAGAATATCTTGTCACGTCTTAGTATTTAGATGGTCCACCCTTAGCTCTGATTACGACCATCAATCGACGTGGTATCGAGTCGACAAGCCTCTTGCCTTCTTCTGTAGTTATCGATTCCAGGTTGTCATCAAAAACCTCTTCAGTTCACTAAGTATTCCTGGTTTACACTTTCAACCTTCTGCTTAGCAATATTCGAAAGATTTTCTATCGGATTAAACTCGGGAGAATTAGCTGGCCATGGGAGTACTTCAATTTCATGACCATCAAACCACGCAGATGTTGTACGAACCGCATGAGCTGGAGCCAGATCATGTTGAAAAATAAATGATTCATCTTCATACAACTGTTCTCCAGACTCCAGCATGAAGTATTCTAAGAGTTTTTGATAAACATGACTATTGACAGTTCTATTTACAAATGCAAGTGACCACGGACAGTTTTCAAATGAATACGTATCTAGTTTAGCTGATTTTTCTTCAGATATTTTACTTCTCAGTTCTAGATTCATTTTGGTTACACGAGACTGACCTCTTTCTAATTTATCACTTTCTTTTCTCAAGTATAAGCTGTCTAATTCGGAGATTGAACCTAGGGTTGCCCTACCGTATATCAAGAGGCCTAGTTCTAAGGCTAAGCTCAGGGTTCAAGGTTACAAGCTGGTTCTTAAGCTTGAAAGACTTTATTAGCCAAGGCTTAGTCGAATAAATAAAATTAATATGGGATCACTTTAACATATTGCTTCCCAAAGCATTCGGGAAGCAATATGCTAAAGTTATCCCTCCTGGGAAGCAATATGTTAAAGTGATTAACACTGGGAAGCAATATGTTAAAAAGAGAAAGGTTGGTTGGTCACTTTGTGTGACCATATTAGTGCAAAAATTCTAATAAATTTACTTTCAATCTAATATTGTAACATGTTATGATTTATTTTTTATGCCTTTACTTTATTAAAGCGAACATTTTGGATTACCTGAAGATCCGTCACCCCAGCCTTTTTTAGTTAGCTTTATAAGGCTAACTAACGAAAATATCACGACGTAACCTAACCAATCGTCAAGGGCGTACAGTTGACCTAACGATTGGTTAGGTTAAGTAGTGATATTTTCGTTAGTTAGCCTTATAAAGCTAGCTCAAAAAGGCTAGGGTGACGGATCTTCGGGTGATCCAACATTTTTTATCGTACTCCTTACCCTAAATATTGGAAAGCAATATGTTAAAGTGATTAACACTGGGAAGCAATATGTTAAAGTGATATACACTGGGAAGCAATATGTTAAAGAGAGGTTCCTGGGAAGCAATATGTTAAAGTGATCCCTGTTTTTCCTCTTTTTAAGATTTTAAGATAGCCTATAAATACCAACACATAAATAAACTGCGTCACAATTTCAGAATATTTTTATCCATATTTGCGCATGCGTCTAGGAGCAAACAATAGAGAATTATCTTCTTATACAAATTAAATGTTTAATTTCTCCCCCTTTATATATATATAAATAAAATATTTAAGCACCGTTTCCATGTATTTGAAATATCTAGAAAACATTTCAGAATATTATTATTCATTTCATATATTCATTTCATATATATATATATTCATATATTCATTTCATATATTCATTTATATATATATATAACCAAACGTTTAGTGCCATTTAGAGTGTACAATATTACAATAATTTTTAACACAAACCCCAATTGCTAATTGGACTATTGATTTTTATTTTTCCACTTTAATTTGTATCTTAAGCTTTAGCTTTACTGGTCTCTCAGTTTAATTATATGATAAAGCAAACACTTCATAGGTAGTTACGACTATGTAATATATAAATATTATGCAATGATAATGATGAGATAAACTTCACTGGCAGGAAACAAATCCCATAAAAAAAATAAATTATGATATTCATCAAGATAAAAATTATACAATTAATTAAACATTAAATTTAAAAACTTAAAAATCTAAGGATTAAAAAATAAGGTGCTTTCCTGTTAACGGGTATACCCAACCGTCCGCCATCATCTGGACTCGTATCTTGCGGAATTCATGTGGCGACAACGTACCGAAAGCAGCGACGTTTTTTCAGCGATTTTAGATGACATAAAGACATTTTGGCCCCCTACTAACTGATTATTGCTTACATATTAACTTTCATTTAAATGATTAATAAATTCGGTACTTATGTATTAGTTATCGGGACTACCAAACTGTTTATGATATATTTTTGCTCTCGTCATTTTCGTTTAAACTAACGAAAATATCACAACTTTACCTAACCAATTATCAAAGGCGTACAGTTGACCTAACCTGGCATTCAATTAACCTAACTGGGCATTCAGTTGACCTAACCTGGCATTCAATTAACCTAACTGGGCATTCAGTTGACCTAACCGGACATTTTCCGTTATATTAACCTGTTAGGTTAATTCAATGCCCGGTTAGGTCAATTAAATGCCCGGTTAGGTCAACTGTACGCCCTTGATGATTGGTTAGGTTAAGTTGTGACATTTTCGTTAGTTTAAACGAAAATGACGAGAGCAAAAATACATAACAAACAGTTTGGTGGCGGGCGGTTGGGTATTCCCGTTAACAGGAAAGCACCAAAAATAAATAACATCAACACACGTAAAGAAACGAGTAATGATAAAGTTGATAAGCAGTTATAAAGGTTTGTTAATCCTCTTTCCTTTTGCTCTCCTGTATTCGATTTTCCTAAATTTAATAGGGGCCAAATCTAATCTAGCCACATTCGATCTACTTTCATTTCAATTTAATTCAGTCTGACCAATTCAATCTAATTCCAGTTCGATTTTATTCTAAACCGAACTTCACTTGAACTAACTTGACCCTAGTGTCAACCTAATCGAGCATTAAATAGTATAATTAGTTCGATACAGTTCCAAGCAGTATGAGCAAATTCGTATTATGTTTAATTTACCTCCAATTCCGGCAATTCAACGTACTTTCAATTCGATCTTATTCTATTCAATTTACTTCAGAATTCCCTACAGACTATATACGATATGTATACTATGTATAATTTGAATATCAATATAATTTTTTACAATACGTATTTAATAAGTCCCCCCTCCAAAAGAAATGTGGATGTATCGAGCATGTTTGTAATCTGATGAAAATCAGAATGAAGTGTTTATTCAACGTACTTTTCTTTAGCCTCGATCATTGTCTACTTTAGTCAATTATAACAATTATAACCTGCCATTGTGAACATAATGAGGCTATGATGTAGACCAGGATGAAGGCAGCATATATAATATATACAAGGCGTCCAAAAAAAATGTATACACACTTTAACAGCTGATAGCTCAATTGATGTTTCTTTCTTTCCAAGTTAAACCCATTAGAATTAATAATGGCAGTCAGACTAAGCTTTGAACAAAGGAAATTCATTCTAAAATGCTACTGGAAGTGTGAAAACGCAGTTGAAGTGCAAAGACAGTTTAGGAGGGAGTTTCAAACAGATCCACCAACGCGACTTACCATCACTCGAATTAGAGATAAGTTTGAAGCCGATGGAACTGTTCAGAATGTCCACAAGAAGCGTTCCGGAAGACCACGGACATCGACAAGCCCCACAAAGCAAGAAAGAGTACTGGAAACGTATCACCAAAGTCCAAGAAAATCTGTGCGGCAAGCGAGTCGTGAGGTAGGAATTTCAGAATCGTCTGTCCAACGCATTTTGAAGCGCTGTCAATGGAAAAGTTACATTCCAAGATTAGTCCATGCTATTAATGAAGATGATCCGGACCGAAGAGTGGAGTATTGCGAGTGTTACTTGGCACGATGTGGATGTGGATTGGACGAAGGGGTTTCGTAGAATACCCTCCGCGTTCACCAGACCTCACACCACTAGACTTTTTTTATGGGGATACTTAAAAGACAAAGTCTACGCTATAAAACCTGCAACAGTCGCTGAATTGAGAGCAGCCATTGAACGAGAATGCACACAAATACCAAACGAAATGTTTCGTGATGTTTGCGATTCCATTGCTTCGCGTTATCAGCAGTGCCTGGACCAGAACGGACGTCAGTTTGAAAACAGGCCTTGACAAAACAATTAAATAATGTCTGTAGATTCTATTACATTTTGAAAATGAAATGTATTTTAATAAACACTGCCTCTATAATTATTTAAAGTGTGTATACATTTTTTTGGGACGCCCTGTATGTAGAGGGCAGACAATAAGCCTACTTTCTTAGCCACATCAAATCAGTGATCCCGTAGGCCACTATATATATATATATATATATATATATATATATATATTAGTTGTGTATGGTTTAAAGATCAATTACATTTTCAAGTTCAATTCCAGTTTTAGCGAGAAAATGCTGTAATCTTCAATTCCAATTCCAGTTTCAACGTAAGAAACGAGATACGTCGTGGGCACGTCACAACGCCACACTCCGTTAGAACAGCCAGGTCAAATAAGGGACGTTGGGTCTGATTAGTAGTTGGGCGGCTGACCGTTCTCTACTGTTCAGATGATATAACGATCCGTGGTTCAGATTCCACGTAAACCTGTAGGTCGGCCCCCTCCGTCACATGACCTTTACCGTTGCGAAGGTGGTTAACGACTCGAAACACCATTGTTACGCAAGAAGTTGAACCTGATTCCGGGTTCAAGTTCCTGTTCAATTTCAAGTTCCAGTTTAAGTTCTGGTTGAAGTTTCTTCAAATATAGATATGAATTTACACGAATAATTGGAATCATTAATGACTCGAGTATTTGATTGGGATCAAAGACCCTTTTCAGTAAAAACAAAAAAAAAGGAAAACAAAGGTTTTATGAACCATTCCTTTTGCATTAGAAAAAAAATCCAGTTACATAATCTCAAGTTAAATAGTTTCAAGAATTTATTAAAACAAAGCAACAGAAATAAAACTTTGTATTTGGAAAAAGGTCAAACGTTTAACATAATTTGCGAAGAGAAGTGTATCTTCTGTTTAGCCAATATGTAAATTTAAACTTTCTTTCGCAAAATTAATAATTATTTTTTAATATATATATGTATAGTTTCGGAAAAATCTTCGCCTAGAAAGATAGAATTTCTAAAAAGCATAGAAAGATTACTAATTTGTAATAGTCTCTCTCTCTCTCTCTCTCTCTCTCTCTCTCTCTCTCTCTCTCTCTCTCTCTCTCTCTCTCTCTCTCTCTCTCTCTCTCTCTCTCTGGTGGTTCGTTCAGAGTTGACCCTAAACACAAATGGCCTAATTTATGACTTTAGATTGCACAACAGAGAGTAAATACACCTGATCTTGTCACTTAGTATTATGGAGCAAGTGTACTTTACGTCCCCCTGATGCAAAAGGGGACATAAACTACACTAGGTCAAAGTTGGGGAACGTAAACTACACAAGGATCTTTAGGAGACATTTTTTAAATGAATCCATCGAATAAAACGTTGAAACTAACGAAAATATTACGACTTAACCTAACCAATCGTCAATTTATATATATATATATATATATATATTAACGGTTGGTTAGGTTAAGTCGTAACATTTTTGTTAGTTTTAACGTTTTATTTGATTAGGTATATGCGGACAAAGTTGGGGAACGTAAACTACACGAGGCACCACAGCGGGACGTAAACTACACTTGCTCCAGTATTATATACATTTATTCAAGAGTAGATTAATTAATCATAATTTTAAAAACATACATACATACATACATTATCAAAAATCTCACTTCCCAAATGGTTTGGAGTGAGAAGGCAGACAGCTCGGATGTAAGTACACATTCATTCACACTGGCATCCTGGTGGACCAGTATTCCTACCCTCCTCCCACATGGTTAAGTTCCACATCTGCGGCACTTCATATGCCATTCTTGGCGGTGATTTCATCATTTTACAAAAGTAAAGAGAGACAGAGTCCCAAACTTACATAGTTCTAAAAACCTCCTCCATTCTAACCAACTTGCAACCACTTCTCGTGCATCACACAGATGAAATCCACGCTTACTCACGCAATTATTCACTATATCAATTCACCTTCTCGGCTTCCTCTCCTCCTTTTCTATCTTCGCAAACCCTCTTACATACTCTTTTTACAACTCTGTCAGCTTCCATTCTTTCAACATGTCCAAACTACCTAAACACACTTTCCTCAATTTTCACTTCCACTGTCTTCTGAACACTACATTTGTCCAGGACCACAAGATTTCTCACTCTATCAATTCGGCGAATGCCACACATACTTCTCAGGTTTTAAAAATATGATATTAATATATTTAACACTCGTACTACGTCTTTGTATATTTGAATCCTAATCCAAGACAAATTTTCAATTCCAAATCCACATTTTAGAACGTCGCAGAACCGAATTTCGATTACGCTCAGAATAACTGTATTATTCAATAACTAAAACTATGATCTCTGAAGAATAATAAAAAAAGGAAGAAGAATAAAGAATGGTAAGAAGGAGTAAAAGAAGAGGAAGCAGGAAGAGGCAGTAAAGATGGAGACAAAAGGAAGGAGAAATGGCTAGACTGAAAACGATAAATTACAAAAATAACGGAAACTTTTCGTTATATATTTCATATATTTTTATATCTATTTTTTCATTATTTATTATCTATTGACATCGATTATTATTTTTCTTTCGCTTCTAAATTTTTTATTTTTAGGTCACGTGTAATTTGGTGCAACAAAGAAGCGTTCGCTTTATACATAAAGCGCTCGTATAAAGCAGGTGTATAAAGCGGTATGCATAAAATATGAGTATATCCATACGTACATACTGTATTTTTGGCCAGCGTCCATGTTCAGTGGGTAACACTGTTTCCTCGTAAGCGAAGTGAAGATATTGAGGTCGGGTGTTCGAATTCCAATGCTGCTGATAATAACAGTACAGGAGTTACAGCAATGGGCCGCATTAGCTGGCCTGATCGCTTTTTTGACCGTCTTCACAAATCATCATTACTGTATTTTAGACACATAATATGGTTAGTTGGTTACTTTTTACGTCCCTGGTCTAAATGAGACCGGGCGGTAACCCCACCAATAAGTAAACAATAAGTCCCACTTTAAAAGGAGAACTGGGTCGAACCAAATACATGAGAGGCAGCCGGCTCGTCATTGCAGCCCTTTTCTATTTCTCAAACTGGCTTACGTGATATGAGATGCAGCCGGCTCGTCATTGCAGCCCTTTTCTATTTCTCAAACTGGCTTACGTGATATGAGATGCAGCCGGCTCGTCATTGCAGCCCTTTTCTATTTCTCAAACTGGCTTACGTGAGACAGTCGGAGTCTCACGTTTGGATCATAGATACTCGATATGTGGAGTTTCGTACCTATTTCAACGATGTGAGTTTCAGTACATGCATGAAATTCGTACACACAAAACTCTTAAAACATTTTTTCCTAAAGATCGATTCGATAAAGGGATTTGAAAGGAAGCTAAAACTTCTTTTAAAGAGCGTGAATAGCAGCAATAATATTACTCGACGAAGGGAGAAAATATATACATAACAAAGTGGCTAAATTAGATAGAGGGTATTTTTTATCATAATTAACATAATTAACACACACACACACAGGGTGATCCATTTAAAACCGTACCCTAATTTCAAAAATGTTTTTAATTAGGTTACGGTCTTAAATGGATCAACTGAGTTGATCCCGAGTTGTTAATGTCAGGTGTAAACACGGCAGATGTATGCTATAAACAAAAGGGGTGGATGTTTGAGAGGACCATTATGAAAACGGACAAACAACATTTCGTCGTACGCCCAGCAAGTTTCCTATGCGTTGGTTCGATATATATAATATATATATATATATATATATATATATATATATATATATATATATATATATATATCAGAAAGATGTGTTTACAACATCGTACGCTACGATACGAAAGCAAATTGTGTCTCAGCTTAGATGCGTTTTATTCAACTGAGATAAAACATCTCTTTGCAGGGTATCATAGGAAAAGTGCACAGTTTTGTTTTTGGTACACACAATACACAGACACACACACACACACACACACACACACGCGTGTGTATATATATATATATATATGTATATATATATATATATATATCGAACCAACGCATAGGAAACTTGCCGGGAGTACGATGGAATGTTGTTTGTCCGTTTTCATAATGGTCCTCTCAAACATCCACCCCTTTTGTTTACAGCATACATCTGCCGTGTTTACACCTGAAATTGACAACTCGGGGTTCAGATTTAGGCAATAAGAACAATTAATAATGTGATGTCTAAATGATAATAATAATAATATTATTGTTATTATTATTATCAAGTACAGGGTGAGACACATAAAAGCGGCCCCAAGAAAATTTTGTACTTAAAAAGAAATATGAAATATTTTCTTGGGCCCGCTTTTATGCGGCTCACTCCCGTATTTTACTCTAATAATTTTTTAATTGTTGTACGAATGTTATTTTTAAACAACGATTGAACGAGCAAGATTGTTTTGTACACCCCATTTAATTCCTGCCTGCTGCGGTAGAACAGTGAAACATGACACCAAATGAAGTCAGACGATCTTCAGAATTTCGAAATAAGAACGGCGGAACGATATTTGAAGAGATTGAGGAAACAAAATATTTTTAAAATAATATAAAATGAAATCGAAGTTTAAAAAAAAAGATTGGCTAGAAAAAAATTAAATTTTTTTTTTTTTAAATCTAAAATATATTCCCACGTAAAGTTGGGAATTGAAATAGATGATAGAAACTGAAATTTCTATAAATGGAGCTCAAAACCCAACTTCTTTTGTATGTATAACGAACCATATTATATACGGACAACGTGAAATTTAATAATAATAATAATAATAATAATAATAATAATAATAATAATATTACATTAATATATTTCATACCACGTTTTAGTATATTTGAATTCCAATCCAAGACAAACTTTTAATTCAAAATCCCCATTTTAGAACATCGCAGAACCGAATTAATAACACTAATAACAATAATAATAATAATGATAATAATAATAATAATAATAATAATAGTATTATTATTACAGAGAAATATAGTTAGTGAGAGGGTATTTTGAGGATGTCATGTCTATTACGTACTTATTTCTAAATGTCAAACATAAAAACAAAATTAAGACTTAAACTAACAGACTTAATCTGCTCCTAATTTTGAATGTGGGGTCATACACAACCTAAAAGCCCCCCCTGCGTGATTCAGTTTGCATTACGAAACGGGGTCATCCCCATCCGTCCCCCTAATGAAAGCGTTACGCGAGCAATGAGGCTCTCGTGAGAGCTAAACGCATCATAATGCTATGCCCAATTGGCACTTTGGCTAGATATTAAGACCTGCAAGTCTGGTCAGGCAACTCGCTAAATAAATTTTCGTTTACTTATGAAGAAATAATTAAAAAATTAACCATTTTAAAATGCGGCTTCACAAAAATATAAAATAACAGGTACACTATATATATATATATATATATATATATATATATATATATATATATATATATATCAATGATTCATTCTTCGGAAACCAAATTTCTTATAAAAAAAACAATACAATTGTAAAAAAACAACCGTTTCATTTTAGTTATTTAAGGATCAAACGTTTCGGAAGCTCAATTTCCATCTTCAGTAGCTATAAAGACAAAGATTCACAACTCAAGCTGTATTAATCTAACTATTTCTAATATAATATATATAAAATTAAAAAATTATGTAATATCGACAGAAAACACAACTTATTTCTTATAAAAACACATTAATTAAAATCTTCCATAACACATTAAAAAATAATAAAATAATAAAATAATAAAAATGAATCTTAATTAAACTCAACCATTTCCAATTTAATAGCATTGCCATGATAATTATTCAGTAAAGGTTTCATTTTGTTAATGCAGAGAGACGTCATCACTGGCGAATCTAAAATGTTATGGGTTACGTTTCTTACCTTTAAGCTATTGTTTCTTAGTAAGTGGTTGGTTGTTTCTGAATGTAGTCTAATAGGTGAATGAGAAAGATTGGAGAGGAGCAGATCAGATCTCGTTGATACCTCACCCTGAGTTGATCCACACGGAGGGTAAATTGGAGTTGTGTGCTACCAATATACGATGCTTGGCAGCTATCGCAATTATATTTATAAATAACACGAGCTAAGCATCGGTGTTGCGGTTGGTGTTGCGACTTGGCTACGATGTAGCACCGGGGTAGTAAGTGAGGTAATGCTATTGGTGGTCTAAAGGTTGGTTATAAAAGCGACAAAATTAAAGTTTCCTTTACTTCCGTTAACAGTGAATGTGATATTTAGTACCTATATGATCTTATATTGTCCCCATGTCCTCTTCATGGGGTACGTATCCCATCCCCCGTGTCTATTTTATTCAAATCCCAATGCGGAGCGAGGAAGTAAAATTACCATATACGTACAAAATAAGAAGGACCACAACAATTGAATTGAATTGAATAACCTTTATTAATAACAAAATAAATACATTGTTTTTACTATTTACGAAGACATAAATAATTGTGAAGCTGGACTATTTATTTTTTACTTAATTTAGCCCTTAAGCTTTAGGCTTTACTGGGCTCTTATTAAAATTAAACAGATAGTTATTATTAATTAATAATAAATAACTAAATAAGTAAATAAGTATTATTAATAGTTAAAGTATGTATTAATCTTAAATTATCATGATATAACAAATGCAAGGTCATTATTGAAGGTATTATACCAATCCATACAAAGAAATCAGTATTATACAAGAGAGCTAAGAACTGAGCAATTACAAGAAATGTATTTAATACGAGATTACACACGAGTAATGAATAAACAATAGTAAATGTACAATAATCCTAGATTTTTATAAGTATGCCATTATTAATCGGGATTTCAACTTGGTTTTAGACAAATTTACATCCACAATATTTTTTTTATCAGCATTTAAATCATTCCATAGTTTCAAGCCAATAAAAATGGGTAGTTTTTGAGATGAAGACAATCTAAATTGAGGTATAACATACTTTGATCTATTTCTGGTCTGATACGAGTGGATTTCTTGATGAGTTACAAAATATCTATTTACCCATTGTAAATTAATGATTTTGTTCTTACACTCGTAAATAAAAATAAAATGTGCCAGTTTGGTTACATCATTGAGCTTTAGTAGGTTTAGCTCTTTAAATAATGCACTAGAGTGATCAAGGAAATCAGCATCAGATAATAACCTTATCGCTCTTTTTTGGATGACAAAGATACCGTTTAATGCGTTGTTAGCGGAGTTTTCCCAAATAAGGGTGCAGTACGTTATATAAGGAAGAACAAGAGTATGATAAAGAGTCAATAAAATCTGTTTAGGGACTACATTTCTAAATTTAAACATTACAGCAACGCTCCTTGAAATCTTTTTCGCGATATAATTTACATGATCACTCCATTGCAAATTCTTATCTAGCATTACACCAAGAAATTTTGTTACAGTACACTCCTTTATAGCTATTTCATTAACATTAAGTTCATGAAGATATACATTTCTTTTATTAGTAAAAATCACGAAATTTGTTTTACTGGTATTTAGGAAGAGTTTATTGGTGGTCAACCATTTCATTACACTGATGAATTCTGAATTAAATACATTCCTAGCTGAATTAACATCTTTGGAAGAAAAAGACACAGTTGTATCATCTGCAAACATTATGAAGTTCAGTATATCTGATGAACGTGGAAGGTCATTTATATATGATAAAAATAACAGTGGACCCAGAACTGAGCATTGTGGCACACCATGTTTAACAAGCGCTTTCGTTGAGCAAACCTTATTTACTGATACAAAATGATATATATTGGACAAATAACTTTTAAACCAATCACTGATTGCTCCTCTAAAGCCGTAAGAATATAATTTATTAAGTAGAATATTATGGTCTAATTCATCAAATGCTTTACTCAAATCCATAAATATTGATATCATTATTTCTTTGTTCTCTTTAGCTATATTTGCATTTTCCATAAGATTTAAAATAACCATTTCCGTTGTTTTATTATTACGGAGGCCATATTGATTTGGAGATAATAAAGACTCAATAAACAAGATTCAATCAAGCGAATACAAGGATCTAGATTTGGACGATTCCCATTCCAAGTACAGTTTAGGGCTTTAAGCCCAAAGCGACGACCGAATCACTATCATCCATTCCTTTCTCTCATAATATTTACTTCATTTCCGCAGCGAGTTTGTGCTACGACCGGAGTTATCAAATTACGAGGGTCTCAGAATTGAAAATCAGCAACAGCAACAATACGTCACTTCAGACGGCTTGTGGTAAGTGATCTTACCTTCAATAAGATCAAAAACAAATTAAGGTATTTCACAATCACCAGCAGTGTCCATAATTTGTGGAGGGCCACGTAGGTAAACTCACACAGTGTGCCATCAACGGAGTGCCAAACTGCCAATTCCCACAACTAAACATTTAACGCAAAAATATCACTTACTTAACTGAAAGGGATATTAAACGAATTATATTTAAACAATGTCTATGAGATGTTTGAAAATAAAAATTCGAATTTTTAAATTACTTTAAATTTAGTTACAAAACCCACAAACTTTTATGTCGATCTTGAAACAAAAATAAGAGTATCCGATACGATATTTTTTTTTTTCATTTTGGTTTTGCGTGACATTTTCTTTTTTAATTCTACTTTTAATTTGTAACAATAATTGTACGTCATAATCGAGTTTTTTTTTAAAGTTAATTATAAAATGAAAATGACAGAATTTTTCAAAAAAATTCAATTTCGATTTGCAACACCAAAACACGAATGAAAATTTTATATCGTTAATACATTTCTGCTGTGGATTCCCAACACCTCCACCCCTCAAAAAATTTTAATATGATGTTTTCTGCGACTCTGAAGCGAAATATTGAATAACATTTCTATTCAGATTTTATATTAAGTGTAATATTAAATCAGATACGAAGGAAACGTTCACCAAAATTCAGTATTTTTATGGGTACGTCACTAAAACCTTTCCAGGATATTGGAACTGATTCGGTATATTAACTACAAATAGATGCTCCCTTTATTAGGGATTATATTTACACTCTTATTTGAGGTTTCCCAGGTAAGGCTTATATTAAACGTAAGCTCTGTAATTGAGCTTCATTTCGGAATGTTCAAATTACCTTTTTCGGTTGTCGTGGTGACGGTGGAAAAAAAAAGCCTATCCCAAAATTTCCTCGATAGTGAAGAGAAATGAATGAAATTCCTATGCACATAACAGTGTTTTTATGCATAGAAAGAGAGACTTAATTATTACTGAATATATTAATTATTATTATTATTATTATTATTATTATTAGCTAAAACCATAGCAAAATTTACATACGTGTGATTGGAAAATACGCTAGTTAGTGTTCGAATGATGTGATATTTAATATATGTATACATGTTATATACACTATATATATAATATATGTATATATATATATATATATATATCTCGAGCATTATTTAAAGGGACGAGAAGTGGGACCCCTATCGGCGTTCCCTCCACCTCCACCACCCTAACCACCCCCACCATCTACGCTTCCCCACAAGCCTGCTTCTCCATCGATACAGGTACAAAGGGATCGTCTGCTGAAAATCGTGATCTTGTAGAAAATCCTTTGTTATGTTTTATATTTGACAAAGTAGATCATATTAGGTCAGAGCTTCTCGTATCAGTTTGTCATGACTTCTAGGATTCGGAAGAAATAGAACATGCGAGGGTACAGTTAAACACCCTGTTCAGTGCTACCCTCCCAACTCGTAGAGGTAACTCTAGGAAAGAGAATATCCTAAAGGACATTATAAATAAAGTGTCGACCCTCCGGGATAATGAGAACAATATTACATTCTACGTTACTAACTTCCATAGAATACCTGTAATCTCCATGGGTGATGTAGACGTTTCGGTGCTCTTCAAACAGTATAATGAGGTACAAAAGCCGTTAATTGAACTGAAACATTAACACGTGGTGTCAAATCAGAAAAATACGATTTCGCTAGAACAGAGTTAGGATGCGTTGAAAGAGACGCTCCTCCCAAAGTCAAGTTACTCGGAAGTCGTTCAACAAGTCAGAACCCCCAGAAACACGTCGGGCAGCGAGGGAAATTAAATCCCCTCCTCCAACTCCTCTCCCCGAATGTGGGGTGGAAACGCAGCCGGTAAGGGAAGCGGTCAACCTCCCTCCTGTTCAGGAAAGGATTCCTGTTCCCGATTCCACAATGAGGAACAGGGACTGTCCGATGTCAAGAGACGAGGCATCACTGCCCTCTTCTTTACCTTCGACTGCAGGGGAGAGGCGTTCGATTACTCAAACACCTCGTTCGGCGTGCAGTTCCCCTCCCCTTCCCACCAAAGAAGGAGGGGCACGCGCGCCCGTCAGGATATAAACACCGCTAACAGACCCTCACCAAATGACAGAGTAGGGGAGGGGGCTCCTATCCCCCAAAGGTCGTGCCACCCATCCCCCAGTCAGGCGAACCCTGCCTCAGGGAGAGTGAGGGAAAAAGACGGGTGGGTCACGGTTAGCAGACGCTCTTCACGGAGGGTTCCTCAACCTGTCTTCGCAGCAAGGCCACCGGTGAGGAATCTCACCCTCTTTGCGTCGCGAATTCAGCTCTCGAACGAGGAAAGCGATATTCGACACATGGTGGAAGAAGTCTGTGGAGAACACAGTATATTGTTAGTTAATAAACTAAACACAAAATCTCCGTACCATAACTCATTTAAAGTAATAATTAAAGGTGTAAATTTGCAATTCAACCCGTACAATATGAATCAGTAGCCAGACGATATTATTGTTAAGGAGTTTATTCACTTTTCCAGGAGATTTGATAACAGGCAAAATAATGATAATAATAATAATAATAATAGGCGCCCTAACGGTAATGTCTGAAATTTGTACTGTGTATAATAATAATCATAATAATAAATTTTCTATCAGTCATGGCGGATAACTTATTGAAAATAGTCTCGTATAACGGAAGGTCAGTAAGGAATTCAATTGTAGATGTTCATAAAATCTGTGACAGTGCAGATTTGATACTCCTGCAAGAGCACTGGCTACCTAAGCAAGAGCTTAAATTCCTCTCTAACATCCATGATGACTTTATGTACCATGCGTCATCGACAGTAGACTTGTCAGATGAATTAATGTACGGTAGGCCTTTTAGTGGGGTTGCTTTCTTAATAAGAAAAAATTTGTCAAAACATGTAAAATTTTTAACAAGCGATAATAAGGTTGTTAGGCATTGA
>JAJOZX010007632.1:142500-205000 GCA_023014485.1 Bathynomus jamesi | reverse complement strand
AATAAAGGAGACAGAAAGAAAGGGGGTTTGTACTTTTGGTTTAATTAGCAAAATAAATAAATGAATGAATTGTTTATACTGATTAATAACACTGGCCAACAAAATGAAACTTTTTTTTCTCATCACAAACATGATCACACTTTTCTTAATGCATTTTTCGCGCTGATTCCGAATCTGGTTTTAGTGTTTTTATAGCACGTATAGTTATATAGATACACTGGTTTTGATATTTTTAAGTTTTTGATATTGCTATAAGAAAATTTATGGATGTATAGATCACACTTAGGAATGCTAAACAACAAATACGTCATATACCTTATTCAATGTATTTATAAATAAAGAATATATACATTATTTTATTAAAAGCGCTGTGAGTGTGATTTCCTTTTGTAAATTTGGCCTGGATTGTCACGATACAGCATCCAACAATGGTCCGCCATCATGCTTTCATTCCAATATCCTTGGTAGCGCTTCTCCATCATCTGAATATCTTGATGGAAGCGCTCTCCTTGCTCGTCACTCACTGCACCAAGGTTTTCAGGAAAGAAATCTAAGTGGGAATGCAGGAAGTGAATTTTGAACGACATTCGACACTCCATTTCTTTGAAGGCATCAAGGAGGTTCTTGACTCCATCCTTATACGCAGGTGACTTGTTGCTTCCAAGAAAGTTTTCACATATCCATTTGAACGCCAGCCAAGCCTTCAATTCCAGCGGACTTAGGACTTTTTCAAATTCAGTGTCATTCAAAACCTCCCTTATTTGTGGCCCAACAAAAATTCCTTCCTTCAATTTTGCTGCAGTAACCTTCGGAAATTTCCTTGAAAGGCATTGGAACCCTTCAGAATTGACTTTACCCATTGCTTTAACAAAATTCTTCATTAAACCAAGTTTAATGTGAAGAGGTGGCAGATAGATCTTTTGGGGATCCACTAAAGGGACAGACTGGACATTGCTTATCCCTGGGACATATGTATACCTAAGTGGCCAGTCACTTTTGGTGTAATGTTCTATAGTGGCGCGACTGTCCCACAGGCAAAGGAAACAACCAAATTTTGTGAATCCTGACTGCATACCCATAAGCATTCCTATAACTTTTAGATCTCCACAAACATTCCATTGATGACTGTCGTATTTGGTTGCCTTAAGTAGTATATCCATATTGTCATATGTCTCTTTTAGATGGACGGAATGGGCAATGGGGATGGATGGCATTATATTACCATTATGCAAAAGAACTGCTTTCAGGCTTCTCTGCGACGAATCAATAAAGAGGCGCCACTCAGATGCCACATACGTCTGAGATATGGCTGTAAATAGTCCATTGATGTCATGGCAATAACAGAGAGGACCGTCTACTGAAAAGAATGCTGTTAATTCAAAATTCCGCTTTCGGTAGTAACTAATACGAACATTGTTCTCAAGTAAATTGTTCTCCTTTTAGTCTTGAGGCGAGAAGCTCTGATTTCTCTTTAGACAGCGATAAGTCTCTAACAAGATCATTCAACTGTCCTTGGGTTAACTTTTTAGGCTCTAAATGTCTACCTTCAAAAGTGAATCACAATGCTGCTAGACGTAAAAGCTCACACCTGAAATACATAAGATGTATAATTAAATAATTGAAATAAATAAGATGAATAAACTAAAAAAACACAATCAAATGTTGAAATATTAGTATTTTGCCTATTTAAAATGGTTAAATCTGTGTAGTTATATATATGCCTTCATCTTGAAAACTATACGTGCTAGAAGAAATCTGAATGCAGTTTTGGAATCAGCGTGAAAAATGCTATCCAGCACCACAAATGTTACTCTGATGAAAAATCTTTGTTGACCAGTGTAATTATTGTAATGAATTGTTTATTATTATTATTATTATTATTATTATTATTATTATTATTATTATGAATTAATGAATGGTTATTAACAATAAGAAGTAATTTTACACACGATAAGAGTTAAATGATACAGTAGTAGCAAGAAACAATAATTAAGGTAATAAAATATAGGTATTTAACCAGGGATGGGTACCAGCAGTATAAACGATACTGGTATTGGTACGATAATTTAACTCGGTCACAAATACCAGTACCGAGTGAGTGGTACTGATATTACCAACTTTCCAAAATGGTACTGGTACTAGTTGTGTTGTGGTATTGGCTAATAGTTATAGGGCCTACAAACGCTTCATACATCTAGAATCTACATTTAATATTACAAATATGAGATCCTATTTTTATATATGCCTAACTTAAGAAAATTTTTAACTTTCTGATCACTATATAATTTATCTTTAATATTAACAAAATTAAATTAGTTATTTCTTGCATATGTATACAGTAACTAAATAAAACTTATGACCTCCTTCATTACTTGAAAAAAAAAAGAATTAACTGAAATTTGAAAGAAAAAAACAGTCTGCTTCAGTTAAATCCATTACACTTCAAAAACAAAATTTTATTTAAGGGGGTTTCTGACAAAGATGACGTCAAATCATTGAGAATGAAGTGCATAGATGAAAAGAGCCTCTCCACACTGACTTGAGTTGGAAGAAGGGCAGAAACTATTTGAGCAGCTTCTACTAAAGAATTTGGTCATTTGGCTTCAGGTTTTATAAATTCAGTAATAAAAATGAAGGTAGAATAGTTCTTATAAGTCCTAGAGCATCGAGGAAGGTTACTCGAAAAGGATCAGGAGAGGGTTGATGTTTTAAATGAAAATACCAACAAAATACCACCAGATTATTTGGTATACCAGCTGCTTTCAAGAGCTACTGGTACTAGTATTTGAAACTTTAAATGAGTGGTACTGGTACCAAAATCTAAGTGGTAGTTACTGGTATTTAGTATTGATACTGGTACTAGTTCCCAGCCCTGTATTTAACGCGCACCAATAAGTAGGGCTACTTGCGTCATAATTGTGAGTTCGATTCTATGGTATGAAGAGTGAAGACGCTTTAGAGAGCCTATTCAGTTAGGCAGAGTTTGTTGAAGTTATAGGCGTAGTAATACGAGTAGTCTATCACGACGTAGTAAAGCACTGCAGGCCAAGTGAGCTGGTCGTCTATGCGAGATTTACAAACCTGGGTTTTGATGATGAAGATGGGGTATGAAAACGGGAGAGCCTATGAGCCGGATTGAATGATGAAATTCTTGTTGAATGGAAGTGAAGAGACGAATGTTGAGTGAAGCAAAGGCCAGACGAATGACGCAGGTTGAGTTTTGCAGGAGTGATGTTGCTTTCGGGTGCTGGATGAAAAGTCGTAGGCCTCAATGGAGATGTCCTTCGTGTCGAATCAAGTTGAGCTTCGTGGTCGGCGGGCCGGCTGAGATCGAGTGGAGTTGCATGACGAAGTTTGGAAAGCAGGAATGTAAAAAAGAAAAGTGGAGAGCGAGCAATGAGGACAAACTGAAGTGAAGTCGCACTTTTCTACTTGTAGACGCTCGGTAGTGTATTGTTTGGCGCACATTTTTCGGGAAACAAAAGTAAAATTTTAATTTTCTATGAATCTATTCTTGCTCAGATGTTTGGATTTTATTACCTTGTTTACATCTTCAGGCCATGAGAAAGAGGCGAAAAAAAGGAATTTCTGTTATGCCTCTACGTGTGTATATATGTATAATGTTTCAGACCAACAAAGACCCTAGGATCCACTCATGGCTGGTCTACCTAACTGTGTTCGTAATCGTGTATTGTGTATACACATACGAGGAAAAGTGTAGGTGTGGCTGTAAAGACTGTACAGTAATGTAGAAATGTGTGTGCACCCATTATGGGTCTCCCATTTAAAGGTGTTTGTGGGGCAAGTGAAGATCATGAGTTTTTCAATACCTCACAGTACTATGGGGGGCACCGCTCGGCAGAGGAATCTCTTTAAATGGGGTGTGTAAGGACAGAGAGTATCCCCTAACCCAAGACGCTGCCTCCCTATACCCCACAACACTTGTGTTGAGCTGTGGGATCTATCCCCACAAAGCCTTAATTTTACTACCTTAAACTATACCCTTTCTATCAACATGCGCGTCCAATCGATTCTTAAACATGTTTATAGACGTGCTACTAATTACTTCTACCGGCAAACTATTCCAGCTATTTACTATTCTATGCGTAAAAAAGTTTTTCGCAACTGCTGTCTCGAACTTTGTACTTGTCAACTTACACCAGTTATTTCTAGTCCTATTATATTGAGATATTTCGAAAAAGCTATCTCTATCTACGTTATCAAA
The DNA here is from genome assembly GCA_023014485.1 of Bathynomus jamesi. Taxonomy (NCBI): domain Eukaryota; kingdom Metazoa; phylum Arthropoda; class Malacostraca; order Isopoda; family Cirolanidae; genus Bathynomus; species Bathynomus jamesi. The sequence goes on along the minus strand of JAJOZX010007632.1, from coordinate 200,775 downwards.
CCCATTCATAATTTTGAAAACCTGGATTAGATCACCCCTTAACCTCCTAGTCTCGAGTGTAGTCAATTTTAACTCTTTAAGCCTATCCTCATACGACTTTGACCTAAGAGACGGAATCATCTTAGTTGCTCGTCTTTGAACTCTTTCGATTCTGTCTATATCTTTGCGCATATGCGGATTCCAAAATTGGACCGCGTACTCCAAATGGGGTCTAACTAATGATTTATAAAGAGGAACTATAATATCGCGCGATTTGTACTCAAAATTTCGAGCTATAAAACCTAACACTTTGTTCGCCTTATTGACCGCCGCTGTACTTTGTTTCGCTACTTTTAAATCACCAGTGACTATAACTCCTAAATCTTTTTCCTGCTCTACGCTTGTTAAATCTTTCCCTGACATACTATACGCAAAATTACCGTTACGCGAACCTATATGCATAATTTTGCACTTATCCACGTTAAATCTCATTTGCCATGTGACTGACCAATCAACGATTTTATTCAGATCTTCCTGAATTTTACCTCTATCTTCGTCATTAATCGCCCTACCACCCAGCTTCGTGTCATCCGCAAACTTTGAAACTGTACTGACTAGGCCGACATCTAAATCGTTAATATATATAAGAAAAAGCAAGGGGCCCAATACAGAACCCTGAGGAACGCCACTCGCTACATTAGCCCAACACGACTTCGCTCCATCAACGACCACCCTCTGTTTCCTGCCTCGCAACCATTCTTCTAGCCAATTTATTACTACACCCCTGATTCCATGAGCCTTAGTTTTTTCAATCAGTCTTTTGTGCGGCACGGTGTCAAACGCTTTTTGAAAATCTAAATACACTACATCAACCGCCCGATGTATGTATATATATATATATAAAACTTTTTTGTGCCAGTGCTGCATGCCGTTTCTTGTTCCTCCTCCCTTATTAAAATTGATAGTCGTTAAATTTGTTGATACCATCGAAAGTATGAATATACGAAGATTACACTGTTAGTCTTGTTCACTTTACCTGCAGTATTTAACCCCCTAATTGTTTTGTACGTACGTATTTGTACGCAGCGGCTACGGTTAGGTTACGTTAAGTGAAAAATGAACACTGAGGGGGTTAACCAAAAGTTGTTGATCCAGAGCTCTCAAGTTATTTCTCCAAAGCGTGAGATTCATTTGGCAACCCACTAGTTAGGGTCACCCCACTTCCCCGAAAAATTAAAGAATTCTGTAGTAAAATTATGCAGTCTGACACATACTGGAGGTCTAAATTAAACTTTATTAGGTTAATTTCCTGTATGCTAACATAGCAAAAACTAAGTTAATTTGCAAAAATTTCATCAAGAAATCTAAAATCCCGCTAGAGTGGTTTCCATAAACTGCTGGATGGAGACTCAAATTCACTAGATTTTGCATGTATCATTATTTTAGGAAACTAATAATAAAAGAGTAAATAAATATAAACTAATGCATGTTATCGTTAAATTTAAAATTTCACAACACGGAAACGTAGAAAAATTAGCGATTTCCGAATGACGATCAGTCAATAACAATGTTAAGCGCGTAGAAGTATAAAACTTTAAAAAAAAAAAAAAAAAAAAAAAAAGATTTTTGGATGAAAATTTTGAAAGGAGTGAGAGCGTGACACGACATCCGAATGCGTGGGTCTCACACTTTGCTTGACAGGTCTGTTGATCATAATTTTACTTCAATTTCTCTTGTGACATCTGGCACTACCTTTAACAGGCTGGAGGTATAATAGCACCAGTGGTGGGCACCGTTAACCAAAAAAGTTAACTTCGATAACGATAATCCGTTAACCCCAATTTTTAACTCCGATAACGATAATCCGATAATATTACTACAAAGTTAACGGAAGTTAACGATAATCCGTTGACGATAACTATTTCTTTACTAACATTTAAAAAAATCAAGGAAAAAAACTTTAAAACCCATAGAAAATGTTTATTTATGCAAAATCCAACAATAAATAGGTATTTAACTGTTTATCGTTTTGCAACTTTTTTGCTTAACTTTTTTTTTATTTTTAATAAAAAATGTACTGATTACATGTTCTGAAACCCTTGTAACCACTAACCATTAACTAAATTTTAATTTACCAGAGAATTATTATGGCGGGAACTGAAAGGTAAAATTAAATTTTAGGCACATTTATTAAAGACTATGACACAATGTGCTGGTTGCCCTTCAGGAAGACCAACTTCTCAAAGTTAGGCCCAACTGCCAGTCTTGACCTCTTGGGCCTCAGGATGTCCTTGCCGAGAGAAGAGCCGTTCCACTGCGGCAGAGGACGGAATTGGCAGACTGAAGTTATGGCGGTTTGAATTCATTCGCGGAGCGGTGATCTTCCGTGAATGACTCCTCGCAGTTAACGTGTTAACGGATTTTAACAGACTAAATATCGAGTTATCGGAAGTTAACTGGTCCGATAACGATAAATGGAAATTAACTTCCGTTAATAGTCCGTTAAAAAAAGTTAACTTCGTTAATTAACTGTTATCGGATTAACGCTTTAGTGCCCAACACTGAATAGCACAGACCGGCAGATGACCTTGAAAAGAGTTACACAGTAACGAACGAACGGCAACAACTCTGCAGTTTTTAACTTCTCGTGTTAACTGTCAAATTCATGTAACGTAATTTAACATTTAAAGCAAGCACGAGATTTATTTTCTCATTCATCGTGTTAGCAGACCTATTGCACAGAGGAGCAGAAATGGCGAATGGAAATAACTCGGATCAACAAACTCAAGTATTTCGCCTCCCTCCCTCCTTCCACCGATGAGAGAGAGAGAGAGACTATTGGTCCACTCAAAGGCGAAAACAACTAAATCTGATATATTTTTCGTAAAGAGAGAAATAATAAAGCAAAATTTAGTAAAGAATTCATTCTCTTTATTCTTGATTGAAAGAAAATTCTAAAAACTTTTTATCAAAACATATGAAGGACAGGACCGGAAATAATTTCATTATATACTTCCAATCCCAAATTGTTGGACAAATTAATAAAGAAAATAAGGTACAAAAAGAAATGACAGTATTAAACAGCACATTTTGACCAAAGATAAGAAACTGATAGGAAGGAGCTAGAAACCTCAACGTTTGTCGACAGTTAGAAGCTGACGAGGAAGCTTCTAACAGTGGCTGTATCCTCCAGCGCGAGACACGTCAACTCGAAGAAGAGGCTACGTCAAACCGAAACATCAACGCGCTGGTGGCCAAACTTCCTCAAATCTCCGTGCAGCGGGCTGTCTACGGTTGGCCAGACTGGCAGTCGACCGCCTATTGCGTGGCACGGTCAGAGTGCCGATCGGCTCCCGGGGCCGGACCTATACCAGCGTGCTATTTTCTTTAATTTACGTGCCCCCCCGGACTACTCTTACTCTCCGGCGACATTAAGACTAATCCAGGCCCCACTACAACTTGCACATGTCACCATACACAAAGACATACACACAATAGCACCATGAGACACATACAGAAGCATAATATTAACATATTACAGTACAATGTAGATGGCCTCTCAAACAAAATCATGCAGCTTAGAAAATTCGTACACAAACAAAACATTCGCATAGCACTTATACAAGAAACAAAACTAAAACGCGCACACAAAACACCCACCATCCCTGACTTCACGGCGATCCGTCAAGATCGTACTAGGGGTCACGGGGGTGGACTCATCACTTAGACGTAAAAGCATTAGCTACACTGATGCCACCCAAAACATTACAAACACAATCCAAGTAGATAACACGATAGAAATACAGGCAGTTAACATTAAAACGCGCAAAACACACCACCACACTCATCAACATTTACATCCCCACCAGATAGTTTACCTCGGGTGTCAGCCAATTACAATCCACAGTTACACAATCTGGCCTCTCTCACTAATGTCATCTTAGGAGGAGACTTCAACGCTAAAGACACTAGTTGGTACCTGCACAACCAAAGCAACACCAGAGGCACCAACATAGCCACACAACTAAACAGCCTCTTCATTCTTAACAATACAGAACATACACACGTACCACATCAAGCAGGATACTCAAACTCCTCCCCAGACATAACGTTCTGTTCTCCCTCACTGGCAACACATACACACTGGAGAACAGAAAAACAACTGTCATCAGACCACCTGCCCATCATCATTACAACACGTTCTACACTGCCCCAACAGCCTTAGGCACACTTACAGAAATTACGAGAAAGCTGATTGGGAACAGTTCAAAATACAGACTGAGGAACAATTCACCACATTAAACAGCACACCCATCATAAACATCAATACAACACTCAAGACATTTAATCAAATCATCAATAATGCAAACAAATACATACCCAAGGGCAACATTAGGAAATACAACCCAAAATTACACTAGAGAAATAGCCCACCTCATAAGGCAACGTAGCAACCTCAAACATAATACACAAACACCACACACAGAAGCCATAAAACAGCAGGTACAACATCTCAACACAGAAATAAACAACAAACTCAAAGAAAAACAAACAAACATTTAGGAAATTCATAACAACATTAAACCACTCCACAGATACATCCAGGCTATACAAGACTATAAATAGCATTACCCACTCTAACAGCGGCATTCACACCTCACACTCGGCTATCTGTCGCAGCCAAAATAATATCCTAACATATACACAACAAGCTAACATTCTAATTAATCACTACGCAAAGGTAAGTCACTTAAACAGACAACAACCAGAAACACGCAGCCAGACACAAGAAAACCTACAGACTCGACACGACCATTACACCCTTCAATACAGACTAGACCAGAAAGATCATCAAAAACATTAAGAATTCGAAGGCTACTGAACCAGACAACATACAGTATCTAACATACACCTTAAACACTTGGGCCCACAGGGAATACTAGCTCTCACAAACATCAGCACATATTCATACCAACACTGTATTATTCCTAACATATGGAAACAAGGTAAAATTATTACACTACTCAAACCAAACAAAAATCCAACAGAACCAGCTTCCTATAGACCCATTACTTTACTATGCACACCTTCCAAAGTAACAGAAAGACTACTCTTACAAATCAGCAACCCCCACTTACCACTATCGTCTACTCAACATGGATTCAGACGTCACCACTCAACCACGACATTACTCACTAACCTCACGCAGCACATCATGAATGGCATTAACTCCAGACGACCAGTTCAACGTACACTATTAGCAATAATAGACATTAGTAAAGCATTTGATGCTATCCCACGCTTCCATCTCATAAACAAAATGCTCAACACAAACATGCACAATAACACCAAAAGGTGGCTGAGCAACTATCTTTCATGAAGATACTCGCATGTCACATTTAATGGCAAGTCATCCAAAAACAAGCTTTTTCCGAACGGGATCCCTCAAGGCTCTGTTCTCTCACCAACACTGTTCAACTTATGCATGCATGACATTCCAACACCCATAGATAAGCTTACATGATCAATTGCAGATGACATCACTCTAACATCCACCCACAATAACATCGACACCGCTACAAGTAACCTACAAACATACGTAAACAGTATACAAGACTGGCTCACACACAATAGACTCAAAGTAGTGCCCATAAAATTAACCATCACAAAAGAACACCAGATAACTCCATAGCTTACACTAAACACCACCAACATTCCACACACTCACAGGACCAAAATACTTGGGGTCACATACAACACATCATTATCTTTTGCAAACCACATTCAGGACATTAAAAACAAATGTACGACAAGACTTAACACGCTTAGGGTACTAACAGGCAAACTTTGGACACCAGCAGGAAACAACATCACTCGTATACAAACAATATGTTCGCTCAGTTATGGACTATGCTAGCTCATGCTGGACACCCATTATCCCAAACACACACATAAACACCTTACAGACAATACAAAACAACGCACTTCGTATCATTACAGGATGTACTCAAACAACACCAATAGAACACGTGCACACACAAACAAAAATACTGAACGTTGGGGAACATTTAGACATGAGGGGAACACAATTCATGGCAGCAGCGACAACTAACCCACAACACCCTTGCCACAACATGTACAATCATGTACATACTAACACCTCGCACCATTAAGGTAACACCAGAGACACATTATAACCAAATACTCCATTCCATACCACGCCCCACAGACATTACACAGTACAGAAAACACACACACACACACACACACACCTAACCCACAAAGCACTGACACGACTCGGTCCGTATGCGGTCCTAGTTGCGAAGCCGCCACCCATTGACAGGTCAGAGACCAGTCTGAGCAGATCGGATCGAGTTAACTTAGTACGATTCCGATGTGGACATCACCCAAACTTAGACACATAAACACAGACTAGACAACTCCACAGACGACACCTGCCACCTGTGCCAGGACACACCACAAACAATTGAACACATTGACAGACTGTACCGCTGTAGGAGAACGTAAAACACAACACAACACAACACACATCATTAGTGCGCTGAACCTCTGGTCCACTCCGGAGAGGGCGATCGGTTACCTGCGTGCCGCCGGCTTGCTCGATCAGGGTGTGCTGATCGGCTAACCACCACCAACAACTGAAGGAGGTAAGGTGACAAACAACTTACAGGGATACATACTACTACTACTTTCTGAAATAGATGGCGGAGCTGGATTCAAAAGACGTTCAGATTAATAAATTAGAAGACGAAACAAAGGACTTTAACAAAAAAAAAGACAAATAACATAAAACAACAGGTCACCAACCTCACTGAGAAAATATCCACACTGGAAAAACATCTTGAAGATCAGAAGAATAAAACCAAGAAAATCTACAGTGAGCACAGACAAGAATCCCATGAAAATGGCTGCTGCTTTGCGGGACCCGGTACCCCAGAGGGGAGCCAAAACGAAAATTCGAATAGTCATCACAGAAGCGATAAGAGAGAAACTTCGCTCGAACATCCTTCAAAATATCATGACCCAGGGAGTTGAAAGACTCCGTAATAATAGTGATACAAGACTAATTAAATTTAAGCTTAGTGCTCCTTATTGGAAGTCTGTAGTTTGAAGTGCTCTCATACAAATCCAACGCAATATATTCATTAATTAATAATGAGTCGCTTTGTGGTTACAGAAAAGGAATACCGTATATTGGGGCGTATAAGTCAGTATTTTAAGCTTAAAATTATGCCCCTAAAGTAGGGAGTCGACTTATAGGCCCAGTCTAAAAACGCGTGGCCATTGCCCATAGCTCAGTGGGTAACACCGTTTCCTTATAAGTTAAGAGAAGACACTGAGGTACGGGGTTCGATTACCGATGTCACAGATTAATAATAATAATAATGCACGAGTCATCGTTGATTTAATATTACGTATATTATAGCCTCTCACGCTCTCAGTAGAGGATACAGAGTGAGTTAATACCATTCGTACCAATGGTTTTATGCTCCATTTTTAATTAACCCTCCACTTTCCATTTTAGCTTGTATTTAAAGACAAGTCTACCTGTCATAGGTCCTCAGTCCCGCATTAGCTCGCTTTTGGTCAACATCTGAATTAGATCCATATGACGAAGCACTTGCAAATGTATCTAATGTACAGGTGGTGCAAAAGTCTGGACCCATAGGCGGTTTATATGGAAAAAAAGTGTGGCCTGCAGGAAGTTTATTATGAAATGAAATTTAATTAACCATACACCAGTGACTAAATTATGTTAAATTTAACGTTCTAGTTCAGAATTTACAATAAGTGTTCGAATTGATGTCCATCTTCTTCCAAACACTTTTCTACTCGGTTGACACAAGACCTTTGCACATTTGTAAGCATAGTAATATTCGTTCTTATGGCTTCAATTTCTGTTGTGATGTTATCCTTTAGCGCTTGTATTGTTCTTGGTTTGTTAACGTAAACCACTGATTTAAGGTGTCCCCATAAGAAATAATCCAAAGGAGTCAAGTCTGGAGATCTGGGTGGCCATTCAATTGGCCCACGTCGTCCAATCAATTTCCCTGGAAATGTTTCATATAAAAATTTGCGAACGACCTTTGCGAAATGTGGCGGAGCCCCATCCTGCTGAAACCACATAACTCTCCGATTTTGTAATGGTATTTCGTATAATCGAGGCATAAGGAAATTTGTTAACAAGGTATGATTCACTCGTTACAGTGTCTGGGAAGAAATATGGACCAATTATCGTACCTCCCCACATAGCAGCCCATACCATAACTCTTGGCCTGTATTGCACGTGTCCTTCCTCAACCCAATGTGGATTTTCACTTGCCCAAAAGCGTGCATTATGTCTGTTAACCGAACCGTTTAAGTAAAAATTGCTTCGTCACTGAATATGATATGCTTTTCCAACTGTCTATGCTGCATAAACCACTGACAGTACTCCATACGACGATCTCGGTCATCCCCAAGACGCACCGGAAGTACAAGAGGTTGGCGTTTCTCTTATCCCTTGACATAAAGACAAAGTAGTCCTCCAGGTGGGGCCACGGGTTCTGAGACTCCTGGTTGGGCTGGTCCTGGCGGACTTGGCCATCAACAGGCCCAACATCCTCAGGCGGAACCAAAACGTCTTCACTTTCCATTGCAAAAACTTGTAGACTCGGTAAACTGACGAAAATATGCTTATGATAACGTACGCTGTCGCTGACACTGTAAGACTGTAACGTCGTAAGTGAACTGAACTGCAGAATTACACAACGCTGCTCAGCTGCTGCTGCGTCGACCAATCACGTCTTGTGTTTACACGTAGTCAGCCAATAGCGTGCCAGACTGACTGTTGCAGACACGCTCAGAACAGACTGGAACGAACATGTATGATTTTAGGGATAGCGGACTTAAAGTTAGCGGAACTAAATTTAGCGGAAGCTAATTGGTCCGCTAACGGTTCTCAAAGTTAGCGGAAACGCTAATCCGCTAACGGAAAAGTTAGCTTCGCTAATTAGCGGTTAGCGGAACCGTGCCCATGACTCCAGATTTGAAAAAATTTACTGGAGCACAGCTCTGAATTTACTTTTTTTCCCTTTACACCACTAGATAGGTTAATGATAGTAAACTCTTGAATTGACGACATACCAATTACAAATTGTTTTAGCTAAACATCATAATACAATAATGTACAGTTTATAACTCACCTTAAGTTTATTTATTCATTGCAGCAGCAACAGTGGACGATGTTAGACCTTGCATGTAGGCATTTGTTGTGAATTTACCGCCATGTATGCTTGGCCACTGATCAATGGCTTTCTGTGTGATCATTACAGCAGATCTAGTGCCTGGAGCTGGACCCTCCTTCACAATTCTGCACAGCTTAGTCAAATGAGATGGCTTAATGGATCCTTTGTGTTCAACAATGTAACCAAGAATGGAGAATGTCCCTTCAGCTGGTGCTTCACTCCAGGCAGTTGATCCATCTTTATCAAAATGCTTTAATCTCTCTGTGATTCATTTCCACAGCTGTTCTATATATTCTGTCAGCCAATTTATCACTGAGTCTTTTGTAAAACTACTTTCAGATCTGGTTCTGGATGGTCTAGCAACTTCAGCAACCTGGTAGTAATCAGAACGTTTCTTGATGTATTTGTAAACTTCATTTAGGATGTAATCCTCAGCTGTTAGTTCCTTTTGCTGCCCTGTGGTATCGTGCTTAAATTCAGAAACTACATCATTTGCATTTCCTCCATTAGCTAATTTGGAAATTGCTTCCATCACTCTTAACATAACAGTTTTCCCTCCTTCTTTATAAAATATATTTTCTACAAATTCTGCACTAACTGGTTTTTTGAGCTACTTGCAACATAATCTTTGTTACATAGGAAATCAATACATAGAACTTGGCACTAATTTCTTTCTCTTGTGGATGATCAAAAAACACACAATTTTCCACAAATCTGTCAAATTGATCAAATTCGTAATTAACCATGCGAGTATCAGATTTGAGTTTTGGTCTCTTAAAACCAATGATATTGTCAAGAATCATATTGGTATAGTCAAGGCCTGATCTCAGATTTGAAGAGTGATTCTGAATAGTCTAAAAGCTCACTTAGTTTACAAATTTTCTTCATCAACGTGGGCTCTGTTCACAAGATGCATTAAGTCCTATCGAAATTTGAAATTTTCTCCAAACAACTTTTTCATTTCGTTTTTAAATGGCTCTTTGTCTTTACAAAAAGCCCCATCTCCAACCATTCCAGATACCTTGGATTTAATTGCTTCTTCAGATAGTTTCAAGTGATTAGGAGACTTCAACACGTCAAAAATTTCATTGGCCAAATAAACTCCTGATTTGCTGCGTACTAAATTTATCCCAGCAAGTTTAGTCTTATCTTCTTCACTATAACTAATACAACTAGCATGCTTAATCCCAAAATTGTTCCAATGTCAGCTGTTATTGTTACTGAAGTTTGTTCTAAGAACCACTTTACAGTTTGTTCTTTAAGTTGATTATCTAATAGCTCACAAATTGTCTCGCACGCATGTGTGCTATGATTCAAATTTCCAACCTCACAACCTGACCTATGTAATACAGCTAGAAGTACTGGATATAGAGCCCATGCAGTGTTTGTTTTCATTATGTAGTATAAGATGTTGCCACATAAGTCTTCTATGCGTTTAGTAGTGTTCCGAGAAGATGTTTTCATCACTTCATAAACAGCAGCTCTTTGATGATGCTGAAGTTTAATTAAATGTGTCTTCAGGTGGGTTTTCAGATTTCTAAACCATCTCTCTTGATTTTCTCCTTGTTTGCATACATAGGTTAAATCTTTAACATTGAAGTAACCTTTTATGTTAGAATGTTTGTCTGAAGCACATGCTTTGGGGTCTGTGCAAGCTATGCAATATAATGTAAACATTTTATCATCAGAAGCATCATCAATATCTTCTTGATTATCATCATCTTCATCCTCAACAGCTATATCTACATCAGGCATATTAGTGTCACTATTTGCAATGCTTTCCATTATATCACTTGGTACTGAAAATGAATCATCAGCATGCCCTAGATCCTTCTTTTCCACCAATTTGAATGTAGATTTGATCAAATCATTGTTCAGGATTTCATTTCTTGTATTGATTTACACTTGCTTAAATGGGCTATGGAAATGTCAAATTTGTTGCTTTTTGCTTTATTAGATTTGGATGCAACACGAACTTGAAGGCATATTTTGACTTCTCTTTATTAACCACAACAGCTTGGTGAGTTTCTTTTGTTTGGCGCAAAATTGCATTCAATGTCTTCTGGATTTGGGAATTTTCAAATTCCTCTAAAGCAGTTTTGTTAGTCTGATGCGCAGATTCCTCACTTACCTTTTGTTTCTTAGGTGGAGGAGAAGCACTTTCTTCAGTCTGTGAAACATCTAGTGAAAAAGTTTCATTTTCTAGATTAGCAGTTGATGAAGTTGGTTCATTTTTCTGAGGTCTAGCACTAGCACATTTTGTGAACAAACTAAATGACTGCTTTGCCGTATCTCTTTGCTGCACTTCATCCTGGTATTTCTTTACTGCAATATCTAAGCTGTGGTCCCAAACTCTGGGACCTCTTGTATTGTAACAAATTTTTTTTTTTGAATTAAAATGTTCCTCCCAGTTTTGCTTCTTTGAATATTTGTTCTTGCATTGACCACAAAGTAACCCCTTTTAACACCCTCACTTTTCTCTCCAACTTCATCAATATTAGGATCCATTATTGATTATTGACTACCTGAAAAAATACAAAATAAGTAAAAGTTAGTAAATATAGTATGGTAAAAGTGAGTAAAAGTAAGTAAATATAGTACAATGAAAGTAAGTAAAAGTAAGTGCTTTAAACTTAGTAAAAGTAAGGAAGAGTAAGTAAAAGTAGGTAAGTTAAAGTAAGTAAAAGTAAGTTTAAACTTAACTAAACTTTTCAATTCTAGAGTCATGGTGGATTACTTAAAACCGCACAAGTAATTATCTGGCCAATTTATCAAACCTGGCCGAGATCAATGGAACATAGTCCAATCCTGATAATTTTATATTAAAAAAATATACGTTTTAATAAAATTTTAATTATCAAAACATTGAAGCTTAACAAAAAATAAAAATAATTGTTAAATATGGAATTACCAACTAAACTTAAAATAACTAAATTTGTAATTTAAAAAAATTGGTTTGTACAAGAACGTATACGCAAAAAAATTGCATAACGTCTAGCGGATGAACAAAACCCAAACCCAAATTTACTTTTTCTCATGGTCAAATTTACTGGAGCAATGCTCCCAAGATCCCAGGAATCTGGAGTCATGAGTCCGTGCCCACCACTGTGTGTGTATATATATATATATATATATATATATTATATATATATATATATATATAGGGTGGCTCTTATTTTTCGAAATTGCAAATTTCACCGCCTCATCCCCTCAATGTATTCCATTTGACAAAAAAAAACAAAATGTGCAAAATCTCAAGTAATTATAAATATTCTTATTGGTCCCGCACAAGGACTCAAATTTAATTAATTATTATTGAAACATAAATACACGAATTTTTTTATTAGCGTTCCATTATAAGTGCAAAGAACAGCATAAACTAAAATAGACATTGACTAGACTACTGATTAATTAGAAACTGAATTGAACTAAACATTTTAGGACTGAAAGCATAGTAAATTTGGGCTAGTAGGAATGGTTGCTTATGAGGCACCCTTAAATATTAATTGATTTTAATAAAACTTCTTTGGTACACGCGCCTCGGTTCATTATCTGTGTTCAGCAAAGTTTTCGAAAAAATTGTAAAAAGTAGAATGCAGCGATATTTAGAATCTTACAATTTATTATCTCCAAATCAATATGGCTTCCGTAATAATAGAACAACGGAAATGGCTATTTTAAATCTTATGGAAAATGTAAATATAGCTAAGGAGAACAAAGAAATAATGATGTCAATATTTATGGATTTGAGTAAGGCGTTTGATGTAATAGACCATAATATTCTACTTAATAAATTGTATTGTTACGGCTTTAGAGGGGCAATCAGTTATTGGTTTAAAAGTTATTTGTCCGATAGATATAATTTTGTATCAGTAAATAAGGTTTGCTCCACTAAAGCGCTTGTCAAACATGGTGTGCCACAGGGCTCAGTGCTGGGTCCACTGTTATTTTTATTATATATAAATGACCTTCCACGTTCATCTGATATACTGAACTTCATAATGTTTGCAGATGATACAACTCTCTCCTTTTCTTGCAAAGATGTTAATACAGCTAAGAATATATTTCATTCAGAATTCATCAGTGTAATGAAATGGTTGACCACGAATAAACTCTTCCTAAATACCAGTAAAACAAATTTCATGATTTTTACTAATAAAAGAAATGTATATCTTGATGAACTCAATGTTAATGAAATCACCATAAAGGAGTGTACTGTAACAAAATTTCTTGGTGTAATGCTAGATAAGAATTTGCAATGGAGTGATCATGTAAATTATATCGCGAAAAGATTTCAAGGAGCGTTGCTATAATGTTTAAACTTAGAAATGTAGTCCCTAAACAAGTTTTATTGACTCTTTATCATACTCTTGTTCTTCCTTATATAACATACTGCACCCTTGTTTGGGGAAACTCCGCTAACAACGCATTAAATGGTATCTTTGTCATCCAAAAACGAGCAATAAGGTTATCTGATGCTGATTTCCTTGATCACTCTAGTGCATTATTTAAAGAGCTAAACCTACTAAAGCTCAATGATATAACCAAACTGGCACATTTTATTTTTATTTACAAGTGTAAGAGCAAAATCATTAATTTGCAATGGGTAAATAGATATTTTGTAACTCAAGAAATCCACCCGTATCAGACCAGAAATAGATCAAAGATTGTTATACCTCAATTTAGATTGTCTTCATCTCAAAAACTACCCATTTTCATTAGATTGAAACTATGGAATGACTTGCATGCCGATATAAAAAATATTGCGAATGTAAATTTGTTTAAAACCAAGTTAAAATCCCGATTAATAATGGGATACTAACAAAAATCTTGGATTAATGTCCACTAATAATGTTTTATATTGTCCATTAATATTGTTTAATATTGAAATACAGGCTTTAACTATTAATAATACTTATTTACTTATTTATTTATTTTATTATTATTAATTTATAACGGCTAGCTGCTTATTTTTAATGAGAGCCCAGTAAAGCCTAAAGCTTAAGGGCCAAATGAAAAAAAAAAATAAATAAATAGTCGAGCTTCACAATTATTTATGTCATTGTAAAAATTGTAAGTTGTAAAAAGACTACTGTATTTATTTTATTATTAATAAAGGTTATTCTATTCTATTCTATAGTGGTTAGCGTCGCTGACTACGAATCCATCGGCCCAGGGTTCGAGACCCGACGGCAGCCGGCGCGCAGCAAAACCCAGCTGTTCATCCTTCCACACAATAAAGAAAGTGGTTGGTAGATAAATGGGTACCCTAGGTGGCCTAGTGGTTAAGACGCTGGGCTGCTGATGGGGCGTGGTTCGGATTCCACGTTAAACTGTAGGTCTAAGGTGGAGTGAAAAGCTTGACCTTCGTCAGAATGAACAATTCGGGCGGAAGCTAACCAAAGGTTACCAAAGGTTACACGTTTTATATTAATAGGAAAAAAATGCAGGGGTGAGACCCCCAAATTTTGGTTGATTGGGTGGTTCTTATATGTATAAGAACCACCCAATCAACCAAAATTTGGGTATATATATATATGTGTGTGTGTGTGTGTGTTTTGTACAGGTAGTTTTCACTTTAAGATTTGCCTACTTATGAATAGTTAAATATAGTTACTACAGAATTAACGAAAACATCGTCCAAAATGCAAGTTTTGCTCCGTTTCTACAGCCTTAATGAAACGGACACTCATACTGCTTACGCTTGCTCTTCACAAACTGGACCAAAAACCACATGCTGTGTATATATTAACAATAGTATGCTTTTAAGAAAATGATACACTGATTAAAAAAATGTTCGTGTTTTTTTTTTTCCCAAGCCGCAAGTCTCCATTTGTTTTTTTTTTGTATGGAGATTTTTGGAATTTCAGAAGTTGTAATCTTAGAAATTAATGGAAGGAGAGAAGTTAAATTCTTTCGGCTGCCCTGGAAAGGCGGTCCAGCGATGGACTGGACAGAGCTCGAGACCGAGAGAAAGGGTAGAGGTGCAACCGGGAGCCAGGGTACAAAATCAGTGTCAGAAATCGCCAGCGACCCACGTGGAATGCACGGAACCGCGGCGCAAGGTGGAGGGCAGGGATGGCGCAAAGAAGGGGCCGATAAAGAAGGGTGGGAAGGGGCCAATAAAGAAAAAGGGTGGGAAGGGGCCTACTGATGGCCCAAAGAAACCGAAGGATGTAGCTGCCGGTCGGGGTGGGTCGGGTGGTGTAAGTGCGGCTGAGTCTATGGGTGGCGACGGGTATCGAAAGGTCTCGGGCAAGAAGGCTGCGAAGCCGAAACCTGAGACCCCGGTTGCCCCTGTCAGGACCTTCAACCGCTTTAGTCTTCTGTGCTCGAAGGAGGAAGACACAGTTTTGATTGGGGACTCACAGATCAGGGGCCAGGAGAAGTACTTTGCTTCTGCAAACCGGGACGAGGAAGGTAAGGTGCTTACCTGGGCGGGGAACGGCGCACTTAAGGAAGGAGCTAGAGAAGCTGCGCGTGGCTAGTCGGAGGACTGCGATCGTTGTCCACGCTGGTGGCAACGACCTGTTCCTCAAAGGCGGTAGGGTAGGTTTTACAGAAGGGATCATCACCGAGATCGTGTCTCTTGCGGATGATCTAAAACTGAAGGCAGACATGGGAATGTTGATGGATATTTTACCGCGGATGAATGCCAGTGACCACGCGCTCAGTAAGGTCATTGGTATCAACGAGAGGGTGCAAGACTTGTGCGTCCCGCTGGGCGTGAGGTTTGTTGACCCGTTCGACGCGTTTTCGGGTAGGTGGGACCTGTATCAGAGGGATGATGTCCACCTCAATGTTAAGGGTAAAGGTGTGCTAGGCACGCTGCTTGACCGGCACCTATACCATATGGTGAGGTCAAGCTCGGGGATTGATGGTGGGCCCCCACCGGGGAGAGATGATGTTGAGCCGGTGGCGGACGTACCTTCAACTGAAGGGTACGTCCATGTACAGGTGGGTGACCCTCCTTCCCTGTTGGAGGGGGCTCAGCCTCCTGCGGAAGTTGCCCCCTCGTTGGTGAGGGGCTCCTCAACTCCCGACAGTCCTGGCTGGTCGGGAAACGGGTCGTGCTATGGGGCGGTCTGAATAGGGAAGGCTCCCTCCGTGCAGTGCTTTTTAATTTTAGGTCGATTAGGAATAAATTTTGCGAGCCTCGTCACTGGCCTCACCGTTGACGAATCGTTGGGCGGGAGTGATCAGGGTCTGAATAGGTTCTGTGTGTGCGTCCCTTTGGTGAAGCGTACTGACTCTAGATGTAGCAAGCTCGATCTACGGCGGGCAGACTTTGTTGGTGAGATGGGGTTAGAGGTCGGTGGCGATGTGGAGGAAGTATAGAGTGCATTCCGGGACCAGTTTATGGTGCTGCAGTCTGCTGCCATACCCTCAAAACCTGTCACCCCTGCTTCAACGCAGCCTAAGTGATTGTCATGACATCGCTTCGGCTATCCGAAAGGGGAAAGCTGAGTATAGGAGAGCGAAGGCAAATCGTTCCCATGAGAACAGGAGTCGTATGTCCGCCTGTGCAGAGAAGTGAAGGCGAAGGTTAGGCTAACGAAACGTAACGAAGAACTCCGGTTGGCAAGCCTCTGCAATGGGAACCCTAAGGAGTTCTTCAGTTATGTTAATAGTAGAAAGCCCATTAGAAACATTAAAGGACCGAAGCGGCGTTCTGCGGACCTCCGACGCGGACATCGCTAATGTGCTGAATGAGTACTTTGCGGAAGTGTTCACCAGGGAGGACACCCGCGTCATTCCCGAGCCAGGCGTGAGGCACGAAGGTGCTGGCCTAGATAGTGTTCGGTGTACCGCGACAGTAGTTGCCGATAGAATAGACAAACTGAGCGCGTTTAAGGCTCCTGGGCCAGACCAGTTCCTCCCCTGAGTCTTGCCGGAGGTGCGCGACTAGTTGGCTCCCCACCTGGCTACAGTCTTCAACAAATCGTTGGAGACGGGCCAGGTGCTTGGTGACTGGAGGGAAGCCAACGTGACCCCTATTTTTAAGAAAGGAGATCACGAAAGCCCAGGGAACTATCCTCCCATTAGTCTCACTTCGGTTGTAGGTAAATTATTAGAGGGGATAATATCGGATAGGATATTTGACCATTTGGATTCCTACAAGCTGCTTGGGAACTCCCAATATGGGTTTAGACGCCATAGGCCGAGTCTATGATCTGTGACACATGGAACAGGTTACCTTCGGAAGTTGTGAACAGTTCCTCTGTGGATCAGTTCAAGAAAAGGGTAGACCAAATCTTGCACACTATTTGAGTGTGTAAAGACATTTAGGACCTCAGTCTGCGGAAATTTCTTTTCCTATAAAATAGTTAATATCTGGAACCAACTTCCCTCAGAGGTTGTTTCCAGTCAGAGTGTAAATCTGTTTAAAAATAGGCTAGACAAAGTACTGAACACACATAGTTTAAGATTAAAACCTCAGAAAACTCTGCAGGAGTTCGCTTGCTCGGTGTCTCTGTGAGCAAGCTAAATATAGAGCTATTTATATATTCTCCACTTTCCTGTAAAATTTCCTTGGCTACTTTTCCAGGGTCAAGGTATTTTCTTCAACCTTTTTCCGTACCTGCCTCTGGCAGGCAGGGAGCGAGCGGAGGGTGGGGAGAGAGCCTTCTACTTTACTATCCAGTTTTCTACTACTGCTAGGATAGTTGAAAGAAAAATAAACTTTTACAAAATTTTCCCTGGCTCCCGTTGCCATTGGTACCTCCTCGGTATGGGCCGCAAGGCCTTTTGAGGTACTTCTTTTCCTTGTAACTCCTTGTAACTCACCAACTTGCTCGAGTTTTTCCACGTCATGTTGAGTGAGTATGATAAGAGTAGGGCGATTGATATACTTTATCTCGACTTTCAGAAACCTTTGATAAGGTACCTCACCGCCGGCTAATGGCCAAAGTCCGTGCGCTGTGTATTGGTGGGGAAGTAGGTAGGTGGACTGAAAACTGGCTGAAGAATAGGCAGCAGAGGGTTGTAATTAAAGAGGCTAGCTAGGGTTGGGCCTCGGTCACTAGTGGGGTTCCTCAGGGTTTCGTTTTGGGGCCCAATGTTTATCATTTACATAAATGATATCGACGGTGGCATCGTCAGTAGGATCGCCAAATTCGCTGATGACACCAAGCTTGGGGCCAATGTTGGGACGCCCGAAGCGATCGAGGAACTGCGTGCGGACCTAGGTAGGATAGGAGAGTGGTCCGAAAAATGGCAAATGCCGTTTAACTTGGGTAAATGCAAAGTGATGCACATTGGCTACGCCAATCCCAAGTCGGACTACTCGATGTTGGGTAGTAATATCGAGGTGACTGATTTAGAAAAGGACTTGGGTGTGCTAATTAGTAGCGACCTTAAGTTTACGAAACAGTGCGTAGAGGTGGAAAAGAAAGCCCAGAAACTATTGGGTTATATCAGGAGGCAATTTCAGTTTCGGAACAAGGAGATTGTGCTCTCACTGTACAATTCCCTTGTTCGGCCGCACCTGGAGTATGCTGTGCAGTTCTGGTCGCCCACCCTCAGGAAAGATATTGAGAGGCTGGAGCGAGTGCAGGCGAGGGCCACAAAGTTAATCCCTTCCGTTAGGCATATGGGCTACAATCGACGGTTACGCGCCCTGAACTTGTTTTCGCTTGAAACTCGGAGGCTGCGCGGTCAACTGATCGAAGTTTTCAAGCTCTTACGCGGGTTCAACGATGTCGATTTTAGAAGTATGTTTAGTTTAAATGATAACCCAACTCGCAACAATGGTTGGAAGTTGGATTTGAAACGGTTTTAGGACTAGTGTGTGTGGGAATTACTTTACGTATAAGATCTGTGACACATGGAACAGGTTACCTTCGGAAGTTGTGAACAGTTCCTCTGTGGATCAGTTCAAGAAAAGGGTAGACGAAATCTTGCACACTATTTGAGTGTGTAAAGACATTTAGGACCTCAGTCTGCGGAAATTTCTTTTCCTATAAAATAGTTAATATCTGGAACCAACTTCCCTCAGAGGTTGTTTCCAGTGAAAGTGTAAATCTGTTTACAAATAGGCTAGACAAAGTACTGAACACACATAGTTTAAGATTAAAACCTCAGAAAACTCTGCAGGAGTTCGCTTGCTCGGTGTCTCTGTGAGCAAGCTAAATATAGAGCTATTTATATATTCTCCACTTTCCTGTAAAATTTCCTTGGCTACTTTTCCAGGGTCAAGGTATTTTCTTCAACCTTTTTCCGTACCTGCCTCTGGCAGGGAGGGTGGGGAGAGAGCCTTCTACTTTTCTATCCAGTTTTCTACTACTGCTAGGATAGTTGAAAGAAAAATAAACTTTTACAAAATTTTCCCTGGCACCCGTTGCCATTGGTACCTCCTCGGTATGGGCCGCAAGGCCTTTTGAGGTACTTCTTTTCCTTGTAACTCCTTGTAACTCTCTCTCTCTTTGCATTTTTTCTTTTCCTTCCACGGCTTTATGGTAGTCAGCAATCATTTGCTCCGTAAATTTAATGAGAATAATTTCTGAGAAAATATGAAATTGGAGAGTGGCCTTCATATTTTTATAGTTGAGCATTGTGAAGAAAGTTTTTGGATATATATATATATATATATATATATATATATATATATATATATATATATATATATATATATATATATATATATATATATATATCAGGTCATCCCATAAGTAATGTCGTTTTGTACGATAGTTTAAGTTTAAACTAGTCCTACTCGGTTTAAGCATAAATTTTCCGAAGGTTATATCTACGAGGAGATCTATCGTGTTTCGCTACATACTTTACAGACCTTGACCAGTGAAGACGTGTGTTTTGCTTTATGTGAACCCCTCATAAACATGGGGGTATCAGAAGAGCATATCAGGGATATAATGGTTTATGAGTTCAAAAAAGGGAATAGTGCTACTGAAGCAACGCGAAACATTCAGGACGTTTATGGCAACGATATTCTGCATGTGAGGAAATGTCAAAGATGGTTTCAAAAGTTTAGGAATGGTGACTGCTGTTTGACAGATCCAGCACACACTGGACGCCCTGCTGAGTTTGATGATGACCTGCTGTTAGCCGCACTTGAAGAAGACTGTTCAACAACTGTCGAAGAATTGGCCCAGAAACTCAATTCATCCCCGCCCACTATCCATCGACATTTGCAACAACTCGGGAAAGTGCCTAAGTTAGGAAAATGGGTGCCACATGAGTTGTCGGTCGACAATCTGAGGGTGCGGGTAAAAATTAGAACAGCTCTTCATTCCCGTGAACTCCAAGATCCGTTTTTGCACCGTTTAGTGACTGGTGATGAAAAGTGGATACTGTACCGGAATGCTAAGCGTCGTCGACAGTGGGTTTCTGCCGGAGAACCAGCGACACCACAGCGAAAACCAAATCTTCACCCTCGGAAGGTGTTGCTTAGTGTTTGGTGGGATAAAGGTGGTGTAATACACTTTGAAACCTTACCACACAACCAAACAATCACCGCTCAAGTCTACTGTCAACAACTGGATCGATTGAACACTGCACTAAAAGAAAAGAGACCTTCTTTGGTTAATCAGAAAGGAATCGTGTTCCACCATGACAACGCACGTCCTTATACCGCTCGGATCACTTCTGCAAAAATTGAGGAGCTTGGATGGGAAAAACTTCCACATCCTCCATATTCTCCAGACCTTGCGCCTTCAGATTATCATCTCTTCAGGAGTCTGCAAAACTATCTTGATGAGAAACAGTATACTTCTTTAGATGACCTGCACACAAGTCTTTTTACGTTTTTTGTTTCAAAACCGCCTGAATTTTATAAACATGGCATTGAAAAGCTTGTAGGACGTTGGCAGAGTGTCATTGATTCCGATGACAAATATATACTAGATTAAAAAGTTTGTCGTTTTTTTTTGTCCTTCAAATTCGGATCTAAAAAACGACATTACTTATGGGATGACCTGATATATATATATATATAGTCCGGCATCATAGGAGAAATTCATATTTTTTTATTTCTACAAACCATAATTCATATTTTTCTCTTTCTACAGGCCATAATGTCTGTGAGCAAGGAAGAACGAATCCAGATAATTCTACTCATAGGAAATCGGAGTCAAAGAGAGGCCGCTGCTGAATTTAAAAGACTGCATCCAGACCGCGAGCCAATAACACAGAGTTGTGTTAGCAGACTTGTTGCAAAGTTTAAGGAAGCAGGATCCATAGAAGATAAACCACGCAGTGGACCTTCAAGGAGGTCCACTGACGATGATACAGCGACTGCTATCCTGGCTCATTTTAACAGAAGTCCCAATAAGTCTCTTCGGCGATTGTCCGCCGAGACAGGAGTGTCGAAAAGTAGCATCCTTCGCATTCTTCAGGCTCACAAATGGCATCCATATAAACTTCAGATCCTACAGAAATTAAGCGATGATCCCGACCGGCGGATGGAATTTTGTGAATGGGCTACGGAACAATACATATTGAGCACGTTCTGTAAATAAAAGCTTTTGTTTTGCCTTTTTTATTTTCCTATGATGCCGGACTTATGGGACACCATATATATATATCTATATATATATATATATATATATATATATATATATACACTGTATATATATTATATATATATGTACTGTATATATATATCTATATTATATGTACTGTATATGTATATGTATATATATATATATATATATATATATATATATATATATATATATATATATATATATATATATATAATATATATATGTTATTTTAATGCGAAAAAAGGCTTAGTATTTAATGTAATGTAATTTTTCGTGTGAAAATGAGCAACGAGAAACCTCTCGCGTATCAATGTACAATACTTCATTTTATTATTAAATTATTATTATTAGCAGTATTACATATAGGTTTTATTCAGTGGTGAAAGTAAGTGGTACTTTATAGCCACTATGCTTATAAACTTCACTTAATTCATTTTCTTTTAAAATTTTTTATTGTCACTTTTTTTTTTATTCATTCGATATATTAAATAGGTTAGACCTGTATTTTTCTCTCACACACCACACGCACTACACATGTTAACCCCTCCGTCTATGGCATGGGTTGCTTCGAAGTCGACGGGGGTTCTGGTTAGGAGGCAGCAACGGATATGTTACTTGCAGTAGTTTCTTCTTTACTACTCTCCGAGTTCTTCTTTAGTGGCTCGGAGGATTCTGAGAGGCTTATTTTAAATTCTCTGAGGGTTCCCCACGATTCTTCTTGTAACGTATCGGGAGATTTTAATGACTAAGTTCTCCGAAGAGAGCACGGCTCAAAGGAGAAGATAAAGAATTTTTCTTACTGTAATTTACTGCTAAAATGTTACAGGTAATGCTCAGTCTCGTAATCTATATCAGAATGAACATGGAAGAATTGATTTGGGTTTATATACCCCGATTCTACTAACATCATTATTAAATGTTATTTTTGCGCAATAATTAAAAATAAAGTAAATCTTTTTGTTGTGACAGTGGTCAAACAGATAAACAGGATATAGGAAGAGGAAGCCACATTTCTATCTTAAACAGTGTATTTTCAGAGCTGATGTTTTCCGGGTCCGCCGAGTTAACTAGAAACGGAAACAACTATGCATTCTTATATAAAGATATGCATATGAAAATTAAAAGTTTAAGGCAAGACATGACTTCATCTTTTATAACGAAGAGAGAGTGCATCTAATCTAAAAAAATGATTAAGAAATCTAGTTAAAGAACAAATGGCGACATAATGTCGGGTCGGACATTGAGTACAATCCTAAGTACATCACTGAGTACGTTGTAATTTTGGTTTATTACAATTATGATTATAATTACCAATTAATTCATATTCACCTATTATCGTTAATTACAATTTCATTAAAGTACATTAATTACATTATATTAAAGTATTAGTTAATTACAATTAAACGGTTAACTATAGCTTTTTGTTTTTACAGCGTTTCATATTTATAGACAATTAAGATGTTAGAAATATAATACAAAGTACATGGGCATATACGGTATGTGTGTATATATATAAATATATATATATTACTCAATATTTTTTTTTTTATCTTAGAATCGCTCGCTTTCGCTGTGGTTAGCAGAATTCGAACACTTCCGTCTTGCGAGGAGTGAAATAAAATAAAATAAAATAAAAAAAATACATGCGAACGTATTTACACGACTTTGAACGAACAGGTACGGATGCATAAAGTTTTGTACACATTTCATAGACTGACACGAGTAAAATGAATATTTAATAAAATTGATATAGGATAATGGTTAAGATAAGATATGGACGTATGGGTGAATATGGTCGAATAATAGTTATATTGCATCATACCAGACAGGCCATAACATATAAATAATGACGTATAGAGAGTACAGTTTTTATTATTATGTTAAAGAATTTCCATACATTGTATACTAGAGATATGATGAAGGGAAATTAATGACGGGAAAATGTGAAGGGAATTAAGCTACTTTATGACGTCATAGTTATTCAAATTATGTCACACGTCAATTCATAATTAATACGCCCTAGTTATTTAATTTGTACGTACAGTACAAGTCATTATTGGGAGAATTTAGAAAAAGATGAATTAGAGGAATACAGTAATGAATAAAGAAGTACAAACAAGGGTTCCAATCATGCCATATGCAGTGTTTATGCATAATCTAATAAAATTTAGGGATGAGGGTTAGATGCAAGACAACCATAATTAATTATAATAAATTCTCTAACAAATGAAAAATGGAAATATGGATACGACTAAACCATAGAAATGGTAGGTCGCATGATTGTGACACTGAAAAAAAAATAGCAAAAATCGAAATTCTATCCAAACTCGCTCAGGCGATTTTGGTTTCATGTAAAAATGAATATTGATTATTCATTGTTCATTTTTACACACACACACACACACACACACACACACACACACACACACACAGGTTTTACTATATTAGAGGGGTACTCGTAATACACCATTGGAATGGGGTACCTAATCAAACCTAACTTTCCCTTTACATTATTTAGCCAAACCAACCAACCCTACCTTAACCTAACCTAACCAAACTTTGCTTAACCTAACCTTACTTAATCTAACAAAACCAATTACTCCGCTCGTTGGACCACCCCTCTAGCGAGTTTAACCTAGTGGGTGACGTTATAATTACCCCACTAATTAGTACCCCATAATTTGGTGTTCGTTCTGATCTAGTAACTCGTAAGTATAGTAAACCCTCCCACCTTAAACATGTATATAATTAGAAGTACATATTTATGTATCCGTCAATGACTAAAATGCCTTCCTCCATCTTTAAATAGACGACGATTCTAAATAAAATATGGATCTCTTTACCCTTCCTTTTTATATATAATTCCCTCCCCCTAACCCAGTGCCAACTCCCAGCAGCATTCTCGAACCTGTAATAAGTGTCGGTGTAAAGGTGTTCGACGCCCGTTTACGACGCGTTCAGAGAAAACGGAAGGTGGATAAGGGGAATTAATTTGTTTTTTTTGTGCCATCATTGTTACTTAATAATAATACTGATTCCGTATGCTACTTTTTAGTTCACGCTGTTTTGGGTATGCAGTTCGGTGTTACGTATCTTGAGCTTAAAGAATTTATCATCCGGGTCCATTATCTAATAATAATATAATAGGGTGGAATGTTGTAAGTTATGAATCTACGCGTGTTTATATAAATGTTTATGCGCGCAATCCCATCCTCGTAGCCCTCATTCCTTCATTCCCCCTTTCCTACGTCCCGTTTTCATCATCCTTTGTTCCTTCCCCCCATAATTCTTCCTTTTATCTTTTCATGTTGATTTTTCTCCATTTTTTGAGGTGGAAACTCCCAAAACTTGTTATATATATATATATATATATATAACATATATACACAGGGTGTCCCATAAGTCCGGCATCATAGGAAAAATAATAAAAAAAGGCAAAACAAAAGCTTTTATTTACAGAACGTGCTCAATATGTATTGTTCCGTAGCCCATTCACAAAATTCCATCCGCCGGTCGGGATCATCGCTTAATTTCTGTAGGACCTGAAGTTTATATGGATGCCATTTGTGAGCTTGAAGAATGCGATGGATGCTACTTTTCGACACTCCTGTCTCGGCGGACAATCGCCGAAGAGACTTATTGGGACTTCTTTTAAAATGAGCCAGGATAGCAGTCGCTGTATTATCGTCAGTGGACCTCCTTGAAGGTCCACTGCGTGATTTATCTCCTATGGATCCTGTTTCCTTAAACTTTGCAACAAGTCTGTTAACACAACTCTGTGTTATTGGCTCGCGGTCTGGATGCAGTCTGTTAAATTCAGCAGCCTGTAGAAAGAGAAAAATATGAATTATGGTTTGTAGAAATAGAAAAATATGAATTTCTCCTATGATGCCGGACTTATGCGACACCCTGTATATATATATATATATATATATATATATACAGGGTGGGCGGAAAGTAGCTCCCTAATTTAAATTACATATAAATTATGTATAAATTGTGATTGTATTGTTATATTGTTATGGTGTGTTCTTTAAAGTGGTACAATTGTAACGGTAATCTTTTTTTCTCTAAAGTGTTCTCTTTGTGTTCTCTAAAGTGGTACAATTGTAACGTTCATTTTTTTTTTTCATTTCAGATTGAAGGGTAACATGGCTGAGCGTTTAACACTGCAGGAGCGTGCCCAGTTGGCGGCACGGTACGAAGTTTGGCAATCTGTCGTTCGAGTTCAAAGATGGTGGTGGGCCATTCACGGACCACGTGCCCAAGTGGACCCGAAAACAATCAAGAACTGCCACTCGAAGCTCATGACCACGGGCTCTGTGGCAGATGTTCGAAGATGTGGTCGCCCTTCGACATCCAGGGCCCAGGAGACGGTGCAGGCAGTTCAGGAAATGTTCGCACGGAGTCCACGAAAGTCAACTCGCCATGCAGCTCGGGAAAGTGGACTCTCCCGCTACTCAGTGCGAACTGTGCTGAAGAAGGAGCTGAACTGGCGTGCGTGGAAGCCGCATTACTGCCAATCTCTCTCGGACGAGGAGCCCCGACTTGACACCGTGCGACTTCTTTCTTTGGGGGTGGGTAAAGGAAGAAGTCTACCGCACCAAACCGAGGACATTGGAAGAACTGGAGGACCGAATTCGGGAAGTCATGTCCTCCATCCCGCCGGAGTTCCTGCTAAAGTCAGTGGACGCCATTCCTGGGCGGCTCCAGAAGCTGGTGGAAAGAGTTGGAGCCCACATTGAATTTTAGAGAAAACCTACCATGTATGCCTACCTTTTCATATTATTTTTTCTGAAATAAATGGATAATACGTATTTTTTTACCAATCTAAAACAGGGAGCTACTTTCCGCCCACCCTGTATATATATATAAAATTTTGGGTTGTTAAACCTACTTTGTAGCGGTGAAGGTCATGTGACGAAAGGGACCAACACTTTTACGAGATATCCAAACCACGGGTCGCTACATCATCTGAATGGATTTAACGTCGTTTAACCTAACTGATCTAATGGGAACGGAGTTTTCAACATGCCACAATATACAGGGTGTAACAAAAGTCCGTTCTCATAAGATTCAACAGAATTGAACGAGGAAAACTAGTAGAAATGTGTGAACGGCAACATGGAATGCAATTTGAACATGAACTGGATTAATTGGTAAGTTGATTGTATTGTATGCTTAAAACTATTTTCTTGTTTAATTCTGTTATATATTATTTCCCTATAAGAACGAGCTTTTGTTACACCATATATATATATATATATATATATATATATATATATATGAAAAGAAGGATCAACACAACGGCAAACATTTTCATTTATTTGTACTTCAGACGTTTCGACAAATCTTTTGTCATCATCAGTGAATTAAGTCTTAACACCTTAAAACAAAAGTAAAAAGTGAAAATTACATCAATACAATATTAAAACCATTAAAATTAAAACCTTAAAGCAAAATGAAAATTGCATCAATACAAAATTAAAATCATTTAAATTTCATCACTATAAAAACTAAAATTAAATTAAATTACGTCAATAGGTAAATACACAATGTTTACATCCACCTCCATACTTGGCAAAGTCTAAGAGAACACTGGATGGTCAGAGGATTAGAAAGGGTATGTGTGAGAGAATCGGTTGGTTAGTTAAAAGAGTTGTAATTTGTAGGATGAGCTATTATTATGAAGGGAGGGTTTGTTTCTATAGATGTACAAAGATTCTAAAATTCGGAGTTCTGTAAGGTTATTGGATCTAGTTAAAATTTCAAACTGAGTTTTGTGAAGGGGATGGTCGTTTTCATTACTATGGTTTCTAATTGCGGATTGTGGAGGGCTACTGAGGGGACGGTTGGTACGGACTGACAAGCCCAAATGTTGAGAAAGGCGCACCTCCAGTTGGAGTTGAGTGCTGCCAATATACGCAGCCTTACAGCTGTCGCACGTGTATTTGTAAACAACATTGGGGCATACAGTTTTGGGGAATTCATCTTTGAACTTTAAAAAATTTGATAATTTAAGTGGGTTGACGAAGGCGAATCTAAAATTTATTTGGGGATAACTAGACTTGAGCAGTTTGGACAATTCGCCTCGAATACGCAATGATAAATAACCATAAAAAGGTAATTTAATATATCTGGTTTCTTTTTGTACTGTAGTTATGGGGAGTTTAGTA
Source organism: Bathynomus jamesi (assembly GCA_023014485.1). NCBI lineage: Eukaryota > Metazoa > Arthropoda > Malacostraca > Isopoda > Cirolanidae > Bathynomus > Bathynomus jamesi. The sequence goes on along the minus strand of JAJOZX010007632.1, from coordinate 172,869 downwards.
TCAAAAGTGTATTTAAAAATTTCTTTAATTGGTTATCGAATAGATGAGAAGGGTAGTAATTGTTAATAAAGTACTGTTTTAAAAATTTAAATTCTTCGTTTAACGAAAAGTAATCCGAACAAATACGGTAACTTCTTGTTAATAATGTTACTATAGCACTAATCTTATATTTATAAAACAACTTAAATAATTGGTTCCCAAGCCAGTAAAAGTTTGTTTTCGAAATAGTGAAGTATGGAACTTATTATGAGCCCGTTTAACTAAAACATCCAGGAAAGGTAAACTATTATTTGTTTCGTTTTCACACGTGTACTTAATATTACTATGTTGTTTATTAAGATAATCAAGAAAAAGTTTTACGTGTGAAGGATGGTTAAATATTAAGAAAGTGTCATCCACGTATCTTCTGTAATATATGGGTTTAAAACTACTAGGACAACTTTTCAACCAAATTTCTTCGTAATGGCAAAGAAATGCATTTGCTAGTGTTGGGCTTAACGGGGAACCCATAGCTACCCCATCAATTTGGCTGTAAAGGTTGCTATTAAATAAGAAAAGATTATCAAAACACACTATTTCGAGAAGGTTTTTAAATTGAGTCTGAGTGAGGCCATTAATAAGAGTATTATCAGTAGTGAATAACTTATTTAGTATGATATTTAATGTTTCTTTTAACGGGACATTAGTAAACAATGACGACACATCAAAACTGGCCATAGTAAGAGAATCGGCATGATTGATCTCTTTTATCTCTCTAGCAAAATCAAACGAGTTGTTAATAGAATAATCATTAAAGGTGAGTTTTGAGAGCAAGGGAACGAAGAATTTGGCTAAATTATAATTGAATGTACCACATGCCGAAAGAATAGGTCTTAGTGGGAAATTTGGCTTATGGACTTTAGGTAAACCATATAGAATTCCTGGATTGGAACCAGAAGCAAATAAAAAATTGTATGTATTGTCGGCAATAATATTACTATTTTTTAATTTACGTAAACACCTATTAAGTTTATCTTCGAGTTTTAGTAATTTAGACAGAACATTCTCTTTTATCCTTTTAAATTTAGACGTATCCGACAAAATTGTCTCCATTCTATTTATGTAAACTGTTGAATCAATCGGCACTACTCCTTTACCCTTATCCGGTTTTGTAATGATGACAGTTATCCTTTTTCAAATTATTAAGAATTTTAAAATCTTGCTTATTAAAGAGGGGAGAAAACACCTTATGGGGTTTAAAATTATAAAAATTCTTTTAAGAATTTTTATAATTTTAAACCCCATAAGGTGTTTTCTCCCCTCTTTAATAAGCAAGATTTTAAAATTCTTAATAATTTGAAAAAGGATAACTGTCATCATTACAAAACCGGATAAGGGTAAAGGAGTAGTGCTGATTGATTCAACAGTTTACATAAATAGAATGGAGACAATTTTGTCGGATACGTCTAAATTTAAAAGGATAAAAGAGAATGTTCTGTCTAAATTACTAAAACTCGAAGATAAACTTAATAGGTGTTTACGTAAATTAAAAAATAGTAATATTATTGCTGACAATAAATACAATTTTTTATTTGCTTCTGGTTCCAATCCAGGAATTCTACAGGGTGGGCCGTAAGTTTCCATACATAGGAAAAATTAAACGTTTGTTTTTATGTTTGATACCCTAAGAATATGCATTTGACGTAAGATCTTGTTTACTGATGAAGCAAATTTTTACGTCAATGGAGAGGTTAATCGGCAAAACATACGTTATTGGAGTAATGCTAACCCTAACTGGCTGAGTCCGACGAAGATGCAAGGTGCCGGTAAAGTGATGGTGTGGGCCGGGATATGGGGTGACAGAATTATTGGACCAATTTTTGTCAGTGGAAATCTTAATGCCGAAAGGTATCTTAACATGTTGCAAGAAGAGATTTTCCCATCCCTGCTAAACGAGGAAGGTAACTTCCCAGTTTACTTCCAGCAAGATGGAGCTCCACCTCATTATGGTCTTCACGTGCGTCGGTATTTGGATCAGCAGTTTCCGGATGCTTGGATTGGTCGGCGTGGTCCTGTGGAGTGGCCTCCCAGATCCCCAGATCTCACCCCCCTTGATTTCTATCTTTGGGGGCACTTGAAGGCCATGGTGTATCAGGAAAAGATACGAGACATAAATCATCTAAAGGAACGTATCACCAACGCCATTACAAGCATAACGTCAACTGTGCTAATGCGTGTTCATCAACCGTGGGGAACACGTATTGAAATGTGTTTTCAAAACAATGGCAACCATGTAGAGCATATTATATAAATAAAAATGGTTGTCCATAACAAAATGTTTATTTTTCCTATGTATGGAAACTTACGGCCCACCCTGTATATGGTTTACCTAAAGTCCATAAGCCAAATTTCCCACTAAGACCTATTCTTTCGGCATGTGGTACATTCAATTATAATTTAGCCAAATTCTTCGTTCCCTTGCTCTCAAAACTCACCTTTAATGATTATTCTATTAACAACTCGTTTGATTTTGCTAAAGAGATAAAAGAGATCAATCATGCCGATTCTCTTACTATGGCCAGTTTTGATGTGTCGTCATTGTTTACTAATGTCCCGTTAAAAGAAACATTAAATATCATACTAAATAAGTTATTCACTACTGATAATACTCTTATTAATGGCCTCACTCAGACTCAATTTAAAAACCTTCTCGAAATAGTGTGTGTTGATAATCTTTTCTTATTTAATAGCAACCTTTACAGCCAAATTGATGGGGTAGCTATGGGTTCCCCGTTAAGCCCAACACTAGCAAATGCATTTCTTTGCCATTACGAAGAAATTTGGTTGAAAAGTTGTCCTAGTAGTTTTAAACCCATATATTACAGAAGATACGTGGATGACACTTTCTTAATATTTAACCATCCTTCACACGTAAAACTTTTTCTTGATTATCTTAATAAACAACATAGTAATATTAAGTACACGTGTGAAAACGAAACAAATAATAGTTTACCTTTCCTGGATGTTTTAGTTAAACGGGCTCATAATAAGTTCCATACTTCACTATTTCGAAAACAAACTTTTACTGGCTTGGGAACCAATTATTTAAGTTGTATGTTTTATAAATATAAGATTAGTGCTATAGTAACATTATTAACAAGAAGTTACCGTATTTGTTCGGATTACTTTTCGTTAAACGAAGAATTTAAATTTTTAAAACAGTACTTTATTAACAATTACTACTCTTCTCATCTATTCGATAACCAATTAAAGAAATTTTTAAATAACACTTTTGATACTAAACTCCCCCATAACTACAGTACAAAAAGAAACCAGATATATTAAATTACCTTTTTATGGTTATTTATCATTGCGTATTCGAGGCGAATTGTCCAAACTGCTCAAGTCTAGTTATCCCCAAATAAATTTTAGATTCGCCTTCGTCAACCCACTTAAATTATCAAATTTTTTAAAGTTCAAAGATGAATTCCCCAAAACTGTATGCCCCAATGTTGTTTACAAATACACGTGCGACAGCTGTAAGGCTGCGTATATTGGCAGCACTCAACTCCAACTGGAGGTGCGCCTTTCTCAACATTTGGGCTTGTCAGTCCGTACCAACCGTCCCCTCAGTAGCCCTCCACAATCCGCAATTAGAAACCATAGTAATGAAAACGACCATCCCCTTCACAAAACTCAGTTTGAAATTTTAACTAGATCCAATAACCTTACAGAACTCCGAATTTTAGAATCTTTGTACATCTACAGAAACAAACCCTCCCTTAATAATAATAGCTCATCCTACAAATTACAACTCTTTTAACTAACCAACCGATTCTCTCACACATACCCTTTCTAATCCTCTGACCATCCAGTGTTCTCTTAGACTTTGCCAAGTATGGAGGTGGATGTAAACGTTGTGTATTTACCTATTGACGTAATTTAATTTAATTTTAGTTTTTATAGTGATGAAATATAAATGATTTTAATTTTGTATTGATGCAATTTTCATTTTGCTTTAAGGTTTTAATTTTAATGGTTTTAATATTGTATTGATGTAATTTTCACTTTTTACTTTTGTTTTAAGATGTTAAGACTTAATTCACTGATAATGACAAAAGATTTGTCGAAACGTCTGAAGTACAAATAAATGAAAATGTTTGCCGTTGTGTTGATCCTTCTTTTCATCTGTAAGCTCCGTTTCCCTAAGGAGAAGTCAATAGCTTTGATATATATATATATATATATTATATATATATATATATATATATATATATATATATAGCCTGCCTTTTGGTAGGTGTCACGCGAGTATTTTGCATTTGGTTTTGATGCAGTTGCAGTGCGCGGTTCATGAAAGTCTTTTTGTGAAGAAGGCGTGAAAACTCGTTAATTGAAATTTCAAAGTTTTACAAGACGTACGGCAAATTTTTTTTCCTGTTTTAATGTTCTGTTTTCCTTTTCTTATTTCTCATGGACCACATGTCGGGTTTGGTTTGAAGAATAGAAGACACTAAAGATAACAGAACCTTCCCTTATTATTATTATTATTATAATAATAATAATAATTATAATTATTCCAAGGAATGTTTTTATTCCTTTCAGGAAAGTCGAAGACGGACTGCGATTAAGTAGTGACTTTTCTTTACCCTCCAGGGCCTCTACAGTCTGTTTAAAGAAACTTTGTTCAATAGATTCCTTAAAAACACGAATTCTGATAGATTTTTTTTAATAAGAACAACAACAACAACAACAACTACTTGTTGAAAAAACGAAAAATTTAAGCTGTTTGATTTGTATAGAGGGAATGTTTTCATCAATTCTTATTAGTAATAACTAAATTACAAAGACCATCTATTTTTTTAAGGGTAATAACAAAAGAATTGTTAAGCCTACATACCTACAATGGTCCATTTCCTTTGAATAATTTGTTAACTTGTCAGGATTAAGAACGAAGCGAGTAAAACGGAATTCAGGACTAAACAAAAGTAGTGGTGAATGCGTACAATAGAACAAGTACGTTACTAATGCGTGCTTTATTGAACTTCGAAGGCACGCACAGAGGGTTGCCAAAAATACACACCTTTGTTTTTCCAATTTTTTTTTTTTTATTATGAACGTCGATAAATAATAACAAATTAATTGAATCAATATATTTAAGATCGTGTTCCTTTCCTCTTTCCATTTATTGATTTATATATATATATATATATATATATATTATATATATATATATATATATATATATATGATACACACAGACCGTGCATGGAACAAGGAACTCTTCTGGGAAAACTAAATCCACTATAGTCCGAATAAGTAATGGTAAGTGACAAACACTATAGTTTTTTCTTTTTCATGATGTTAGCCCGACGTGGGCAACGGGTCACTCAGTCACACGGTCTGTGTATCATGAAAGAACCTCAGGGGACCATTCTGAGTTCAATCACACACACACACACACGTGTGTGTATATATATGTATATATATATATATATATATATATATATAACTGCAATGACCACGCAGTATATTAATGTATAGAAACGACGTAAGTATAGAGGAGCGTTCTGCACACGAGGAAGAGAAATAACGAACAAATGAAAAATGAGGTGAACCGCCCGGGAATCGAACCCAGGATCTTCCGATTGCCGGTCAGATGCGCTATCCATTACACCACGGGCCTCGATCAGGCATAAGTCGAAATTCTCCTACATAGGGCAGAAACCAATGCCCTGAGGCATTGGTTTCTGCCCTATGTAGGAGAATTTTGACTTATGACTGATCGAGGCCCGTGGTGTAATGGATAGCGCATCTGACCGGCAATCGGATGATCCTGGGTTCGATTCCCGGGCGGTTCACCTCATTTTTCATTTGTTCGTTATTTCTCTTCCTCGTGTGCAGAACGCTCCTCTATACTTAAGTCGTTTCTATATATATATATATACACACACACACACACACACACACACACACAGTATATGACAGTTTGCTCACTAACAATATAAGTGCGACTTAAATTTGTGTATTTACGATACTTTGCTTTGGGAAATAAAGTATTGAAAAAATTATTCATTCTAGAAATAAGATTGAATTTGCAGGAAAACGTTGCAAATGTGACGCGGAACATGCCGTCAGACATGTTACGAAGCGAAAGATGTCGCGGAAATGGTGCCTCATCCTTCAAGCACATTTGTGTATTGAGAGCGCCTGTGCAAACAGAGTTCGAGAATTTCCTGTCAGTCGAACATCAGGTAGAAGAAAGATTGTCACTCTGAATGCTCATTCGTATAAAAAATTTCGGATCAATGAAAGAAAGCCACCCCCAAAAGTTTCTAGTAAACATTGCCACCCTAAAAAAATGATCAAGTAAACAATGCCACCCCCAAAATCACTAAAGTAAAGAATGTAGGTAAAAACACCTTCATGAGGAATTGTTTATTATTTATTACTGTATGCCTTCGATGATTGGTTAGGTTAGGTTCAGGTCAGGTCATGATATTTTCATTTAAACTAACTAAAATATCAACTTAACCTAAATAACCTACCTACCTAAATAACTTACAGATCAATGAAAGAAAGCCACCCCCAATTGTGTCAATGAAAGAAAGCCACCCCCAACCCATTTGGGGGTGGCTTTCTTTCATTGATCCAAAATTTCTTGAATTAATGTAGTTTTGGGGTTTCCACATTTAAGAATTTATTCGTGTGTTGGTCATCTGTTGCGTATTTATTTCATTGCAATGACGGAATGGAAATGATGATAGGATGCACATTCACCCGTTGTACAGATGTTACGTTGTGTTACTGATTAATTTCAACTTAGTTTTTAATTACACATCTCGTAAAGGCCGGGCTGTTATCTGAAGGTCCTAGGTTGTTCTAATCTCGGCTAGGTCTTCAGATTTCTGCAATTAAGGCGTTTCTCTGAAGATTCCTTTGGTGGAGTTCGGGTCCTGCGAAATGCTACACGTAAGAGCCCTTTGTCTTATGGCTGTCCCAGCTGTCTGTTAGTATAGACTCTATAGAGGTTAAAGATCATGCAATGAGCATGTAGTTTTTAACTTAAAACTAATTTATAATTACTTTAAAACCATTTTGACAGTTTTATCAATATTGTGTATAGTAATTGTAAAATAAATGTGTGGGGAATGAATTCACTGATAAACACGAACTTTTTAACGTTAATTTTTTTTTATATATATACCACTCATCAAAGGGTCTGTCCCTTCAGGAGAGGAAAGTTTTGTCGATAGAAATGTTTACGTTCGTGCGTTGTAGAGGAAGAAAGACTTCAATCCTTCGGCTACACCATTGTCATTGTTCCTTGTTTAAAAACCACTGTTAGCAATGAGGGATACAACTTCAAAATGAATGTTATCATTCATAAAGCTTTCTGAATGTGATTGAACGATGAAGCGCCTTCGGGAAAATTGTCTATATTTTGCAGTCACTTAATTGGTGTTTGTGTGAAATATGCGTGACGATGGAAATTAAATTCTTCATTTTTTAATGTTTGAACAGATTATGGAAGAGACGTGGCACCGTGTCTTTACAAAGTTGCGGTTCTGTATCCAGTGGGTGGAGGCATGAAAGATTGGGGGTGGGTGTAAATATTGCAGCTCGTATCCATTGTGGGCATTGGAAGATTTGTAAATCGTGTGGATTTTTCTTTTATTGAAGGATTCATTGAGATCAATAATCGTGAATACTAATGTCAGACATTTTTTATATATAGGCTACTTCGTTTTTCAGGAAAGGATAACTTAAGGTAAAAACACTTTACCCTTCAATAATGGCTACATCAAGGAAACTTAAGTTACGTATATATGGAAAAAATAGGTCCTGCTCCAACCAGATTAGCCTAAACACAACCTAGGCTACGTTGGAGATGGAAGACCTAGGCCAAAGATGAACTAGCCTAACTATTTGTCCATAAACAGGACTTCCATACACTTTTGTTAAACAATTACAGCTGAAATGTCAGCTTATTTAACCTAAATTTAATAACCGAAGGGAAATTTATGAACTTCTTACCTTGAAACTGTTATAAATTTTATCTCTTGACACCATTAAAACATTTTTATTCGGCTTTTTCCGTCGCTGTTCTTATGCTTAATCAGCTTATGCTTATTCAGCTTCTCGCCCTGTTATTCTGCTTATTCCGATCTTTTTCTTCTTCTTCTTAAAACCGTGTTGCTATTTCTAGCCATGGGATCTTTTTTCTTTTCATCCCATATTTGTTTTTTCGTTGGTGTTTATTTAATTTTTCTCAGCAAGAGTTCATGTTCTCCTTCTGAGTTATTTTTTATTATTATTATTTATTTTAATGTCAATATGGCTTATCCAAGATTAGGTGGGTCTTCCATTTCGGTACTCCCAAATTTTCCATATATAATTGGGAAGGAAGCTCTCATACCACCTGAAGAAGCTTTCCGGCTGGACAAAGCACGTTGTTAAATGACCACATAGCCTGTATACAGCAGCATTTTATTTCTCTGAATTCATAGGTTTCATAATGTGAGATTATTTAATCATCTTCGTAACGGCAAAAGTCACGTGACGGAGGGAACCTACGTGCAGTTTTACACGCGTTCCGAACCACAGGTCATTACGTGTGAACGTAGAGGACGGTCACTGAACAGACCCAGTGTCGTTTAACCTTAATGATTAAACGGGAACCGACGTGGCTATGGCGTATATTGCTTTACAAGTTTCGCAGCAAATATTTAACACTTATTATTATTATTATTTCAGACTTATTTGGGTCCCGAAAGCGTATCGACTACCTCAGAACTATGTATTGTAAACTATTGTAAGTAGAAAAAACACTTAATAGACACCATTAAAATTATTGGTCGGTCGAGAATTGTATCTGAGCGGGGGATTCCATAAATTTTGAGAGGCTGACGTTATTGGAAAGAATTGTCCCGTCAGCAGAAATTACATCCGAGAGGAATCTATATTATAATGGAGCTAAGTGCGATATATATATATGTAACCCCAAAAAAATTATAAACTTTAAAATGCATTTTCGCTGCTGTTTTTTTGTATAATGTTAAAGTAAATCCTAGTGAACATTATATTGCTATAACTGTAGAAAAATGAAGATTTGAAGCTAAAATATATATCGCACTTACCTCCATTATAATATAGATTTACCGAAAGTGTGTGTGTGTGTGTGTGTGTGTGTGCGCGCGCGTGTGCGCGCAGAAAAACTTTAACGTTTCTGAACCGATTTCGATCAAACTTCGTATGGTGGGTCGGGGTGATGAGTAATGAACGAAAATGCATGTGTGACCAGCCCCCCCTCCCCCCCCCACCAATTACTAGGCCCGAAAGCCCCAGCACCGCGATAAAACTATAGAAAAGAAGAAGGCAGCCATGGAAATCTTGAGCTTCACATTGTGTCAAGAATTTGTGAAGCTTAAGATTTTCATGACTAGTTTTATTGACAGAATAATTGAACTCTCAGTAATTGGGGGGCCGCAGGCTCCCCAGTTACTGTCAATTAATTTATTTGGTTAATAAAACCATAGAAAAGAACGCAATCATGAAAATCTTAAGCTTCACATTTGAGCTCATTGTATCAAGATTGAAGCTTTAGATTTTCATGGCTGCGTTCTTTTCTATAGTTTTATTGACCAAATAATTGAACCAACAGTAATTGGGGCGCCGCAGGCACCCCAATTACTGAGGCCCAAGGTGAGAGGGATAGGAATGATGTTCAAAATAAGATACGCCGTAGGCCCACAATTCGATTCGGTTTGGGCCGAATGCCCAAGTACTGCAGATCTAGCGAAATCGGGGCGTAGCGCCGATCTTTTGCTGAAAGTCCTGACAGAAAAATGAAAAGGGAGTATTTGTTGACAATTATGTCTACAAGGAGATTCTTCAGTAATGAAATAAAGATAAGTTTATGATGAAGTGTTCTTTTTTATATTTTATAACAGGAAATAATACCTTGAGGTAAGAAAATTCATTTCCCAGATGAAGTAATTGGCCGAGGGCTCCAAGCCTTCCGCAGGAAATAGCAAAAACCGCCCGTAGGGCGGTATTTTAGCTAGTAACTATAATGCATCTTAGTTTCGCTACAGAAAGTTATTTTCTGAATGTGCTGTTTGATACCCTCGTGGCAGTGTTTGCCGCTCGAAATTTAAACCAGGGGATGCCAAAAACGATTCAAAAGTGTTTCACGCGCAAAGATTTTTCTTGTATGCATATTTCGTAATAAATCTTTGTGATTTTTTTGTTTTGTTTTTAATGTTGAACGAGATCGAATCGACTTGAAGAGACGATAGATTTTATTTTCGATTGTCTTTGTCGTTTTTCCCGCTTCGGTTTTCAATGAAGAATTCACTTTGGTTTCGCGAGGAAAGGATTACAATAGAAGTATCGTAATGTATTTATTGTAATTGAAATCATTAAGTTACAAATTTTAAATTAATGTATAAGTATTAGTTTTCCATTTGAAGACCATTAAATGGAAAGGAAAATTTGTTAAGCGTTTGTTACGTTAAGTTGTGTTAATTGACGCGTGCGTGTGTCCATGCTGGTTAGTATATATCTAATTCGGGAACTACTACTACTACTACTACTATCGCGCTCTTTTTTCCTATGTATTCTCCTCTCCCTAAATTTTCGTATAGATTTACTTTTAATTACATTAAGTAAGAGAACTTCATTTTCTCGGTGAGATCCTTCTCGTTCGCTAAAAGGGGAAGACACTCGAATTTAAAAGGAATTTTTAACTTTCTCCTCACCTTCATCGTCGGTAAAGTCGCGGTTATTACAGTCGAATTCGAATTAAATAACGAAGAAATACATTACATATTCCTTAAAGAGTAAGAAATTGCGCTAAATCAGAATGGGTGACGTAAATTGAAGTGTGGAAGTAGAAACGATGCAAACTTAGATTTTTTTGGAAGGCGAAATAGATTCATTACGAAATACGAATACAAAGTCTTCGAGAAATGACTCAACGACCATTCTCTATTGCCTATAATTATTAATGACCATCTAATCAATAGAATTACTTGTATAATTACATTTCAACACTGTTGCTGCAGAATTTTAAAATTTAAGAGCATGTGTACACACACACACACACACACACACACACTATATATATACAGGGCTATTCAAAATGATTCACCTGATTTCAAATGAGAATATTTTTTAATGTTACAAATACAGTGATTTTTGATACATCAACCAAAAGAAAAACTGTCCAAATTTTGTCTCACACCTCATAAATGCTCTATATGACTTCCCCTAGTTACACGAGCAACGTCGACACGATAGTCGAATTCCTCCCATACTCGCTCCAGCATGTCCGTTGTCACTGACTCTACGGCAGTAACAATGCGAGTTCGGAGCTCATCCAAAGATGTGGGCAACGGTGGCACGTATACAGTATCCTTAACGTACCCCCAAAGGAAGAAGTCGCACGGTGTAAGATCCGGCGACCGATTTACAGCTCGAAAACTGCAACACACACAACGCCTTCTGTTGTGCGGACGCCATTTTCACACTGAGTGTTTGTTGCTAGGCTAGGCCACGGCGTGACTGGAGCCCTCTCGCGGTGATCTTGTAAAACTTGGAGATTTCCGCTTTCATGTGGTGTATACCCAGTTGATGCACGGTTGATAGGTACGGAAGTATTCTCAGTTGAAATCGGATGAATCAATTTGAATAGCCCTGTGTATATATATATATATATTTATGATGAATAAAACCACGAAGGAAAGGAAAACAGATGGTGCTCAAGCGCTTTCGTCTAATGACATCCTCAGGTGTTCCTGAGGATGTCATTAGACGAAAGCGCTTGAGCACCATCTGTGTTTCCTTTCCTTCGTGGTTTTATTCATCATAAATATTTTTCACGTTACTTTCGTGAAATCATTTTCATATATATATATATATATATATATATGAACAGACAAAGAACAGCCAAAGGAGTTCTTTTCACCGCCATTCTTAAACATCTTGGAATTATCAAGAATCGAAGAACACACGTGGTTTTGTCAAGGACAGAGAAACAACAGGACGCTCGTAGGGTTGAAGCACCTTAAACAGAAAAAAAAAAAACAATCCTCTCTCAACCTATGAGTAGATTTATCTTCATAATTTGGAACCTCCCTTCGGGGAGACAAAAAAAAAAATAAATTAATAAATTAATAATAATAATGGTGTCAATAATCCAGCAGGGTTGAAGCACCTTAAATAGAAAAAACAAACAAACGATCCTTAGTCCAGGCAATTTGTAGTTAGACCTGGGCAAAATTGCTTCAGAAGCTTTCTAAACTGTTTCCAGCTCAGGAACCATTGCCGAATAACATATCCAAAATCCGACAAAATTGGACCCCGGGAACACCCCCCAAAAATGAAATTCAAAATGGCGGACTGGATGTTTCCTACGAAAAAAAAATATATATAATTTACGCTTTTATTTATAGAGATACATTTGATGCTTTTTCTTTCAGTTGTAATGTTTTAAATAATTCAACAATATACAACACAACCAGTTATTACGCAAATATAATGTTATATAGCTTTTTACAGATTTTTATAATCAATAATACAACAATTATTTTTTTCCCAGTTTCAAGTTATGTTCATTACAGAAGAAGTGATACCTGGTCACAAACATACAGAAATTAATCCTCTTCATCACTATCATCGGATAGATTACCGGTACTTGGGTTGTTATCGCAACCACTGATTTGGCACTCGCCACAAGCGGCTGAACAGGGCATTCCATTACGCTTGCATCCACATCTTGAAGTAGCACATTTCGTCTTGCAGGAGCAGCGGATCATGTTGAGTAGATAATTTGGAGCTGGTGGCTTGTCGCAGGCTGTAGGGTAGTAGGAATTATTCTTTACATACCAACCCCACTGTTCTGCATCGATCTTCTCTTCTGTAGACTTCCAGATTAGTATTTGAAAGTATGTGCGAAAGCTGTGGTACTTTGTGGACGCATCGGTAGGTGGCAAACGTTCGGGTGTAACAAAAGATTTAGCTGTAGCTACCTTTTCAACTAACATTCGATGACGTAGTGCGTTAGTGGATTCAAGTGTTTTTCAGCCATACAACAGAAGCATTGCCTTTCTTCCAGCGGTTTCAATGTCAGAGTGTTGGCAACAATCAGAACAGAATGTATTTGCAACTGAACGGAGTTCAGCCACCTTCATCAGTGTGTCGAATGCTTTGGCTTTACCGATCGAAAAAATTCTGGATGTGCTATCACAGCCCGTGAAAGCATGCACAAACAGGAGATACTTGCAGATGTCATTGCCTAACAATGATTGAATGCTGAGAATATCATACACAGGATTAGGAGATGGTCCCCGTCTTATATCGCTGCGATAGTACAACTTGAAACCACTGTCCTTGGCATGGTACAGAAGGAGAATCAGCAAGTCGGTGTCTTCCCCTATTACTGTTGTAGTTGCATTTTCTGATGAGGAAACTGCTGCACGAACGATGTCCACATCAGCATCCTCATCTGCGTTGTGAACAGTACACCCGTGCTTCTTCAACATCTCACCTACGAGGGAAATAAATGCTTGCTTGCTGTTTTCATTAGCCAAGAAGTGTTCCTTCTGGCCAACAAACTTCATGCTTGGGCTGAGATTCACATTTCTGCTTGTCTTGGTGCTGCGTCTTCTGTGGGTCATGTCCTTGATCGTAGGAGAGCTACTGTAGCCATCAAAAACAATGATTGCTTTTCCATATGTTTTCAGAGTGAAATCGGCATATGAGTTGGCGATGCTGTCATATGTTTCATCTTGACGCCAGGAAACACGATGTAGTAGAGATCCACCATCCAATACGTACTGGTCTGTGCACTGAATTTTTTGAACTTCTTCCATGCGTAAAGTGTCAGTGTATTTGATTATTGCATGAGCTAGCTGAGACTTATCGGGTTTCCTCAAGATACTTCGTGATTCGAACAATGCAGGAGGATATGCACACAGTTCGTAACACATGACATCTTCAAGATTCATGTCTCCGCCAGTGGCAACAGTAGTGCAGGATCTACTTCTATATCTGAAGCATCAGTGATCACAACGGCAGAAGCAGATCCTAGTGTTTTCACTTTGTCAGATCTTTTGGCAGAATATGTAAAGGCTTGTTTCCCAATCATTTTTACGATAATGTTCGTACCGATTGAATGCAATTGATGAACGTTAACTCCAGGATCAGCAGTTAGCCCTGTTACAATGTTGCAGAGACCCGAGGTAGAATGGAATGGGGATAAGGATTCCAGACGTTCAAGTACTTTCTTCATGTCATTACTGTCCCTGATTTGTCTACTTCCCCTCATTTCCTTGTGCTGTTCACTACTTTCCAACAAAACTCTGGTGTATTCCTGCATTGTTAAGTTATAAGTGGAACACACAGGCATAGAAAAGAGCCACGTTGTCCTTTGGATGTCTGTAAATCCACATCCGCGTGTCAGTCCGCCTCTGCTTTTCAGGGAACGCATTAGTACTTGTTCTATCACCAGGTCTGTGCCGAGTCCGGCCCATAATCTGTCGCTTCTTCTTACCACAAACTTACCTTCCTGGAACATTTTGTTAACGGCTGGATTTTCAGAAGGCAAACAACATTTTCTGCAGGTACAGGTATATCAATTTCAGGTAATTGTGATGTCCGGCTGCTGCAATTATGGGGATGGTCTCCAGCATAGCTTGCAAGTGCAAATCCCACGAGCCGGTTCTGTCTGCTGTTATCAAGGAACGTGCAATGTTGATCATTCGCTGATATTCCAACCAGAGTTGACTTGTTTGCGAAGTAGATTGTAGGTCAGTTTTCTTCGCATCCAAAGTGGTAGCAATCTGAGACAATGCATTCGAAGATTCCACATCCTCACCTGATTGTTTGGCGGTCATAACATCGTCGAGCAGGTCACAAGCTTCCTTATGGAGGTCATGAGGAGTTCCATCTTCATTACGAGGGAAAACGTCTGCGACTAGTAAGGTACTAAGAGCTGCATCTACTATCATATGACCACGTATCGCTCTTGAAACAGCTTTTCCAGACATCATGTGTTGCACGGCATTTGGTCCGTATATTTCTTGAAGTACTTCAGACAATCCTGAACCATTCATAAGAGTACTGACTGCTCCCAAAAGATTCATCAGAGTGTGAAATGATCGCAGCATTAAAACAATGTCCTGCAGGTCTCTCTGTTCATTGATGATTTGGGAAGCTTTCCAGAACAAAGGCTGATCAAAGGTAATAATGCATGGGACTTTTTGATCGCGTGCTATCTTGCTCAAATATACTAATGTCGAAAATATGCAGGTCATGTCAGTTGGCGACATATCTATGATGGGAAGGAACGTGATCGACGCCACACCTGGATGTGAGACACTTGATCCACCGTGAATTGCCTGTATTGTTCCGGACCAACTTGGACCTGATCTTTCTGCTGAAGATATCTGCCAGAGAAGACTAAGTCGACTTATGGTGGCAGTGGGTACTGGAAGTTCGCGGAATGAGATGTCCCTCAACATGCTTCTCGCGTGTCTATATTCCCTAATGTCAACAGTTGCAATCTTCTTAATGTCATTGTCACCACATTACGCCTGTGAATAGAAGGGTGGATCTTGATCTTCGGAGTTATTGCGGCAATCATACCCATTCCATGAAAGGTATTCTTCCCATCCAAAGTGCAGACATCATGATCGACGTTATCTGCTGCTAGAAGGACTGCAGTGTTTTCATCAACAGTAAAAGAGCCAGACCCACTTGCCAGCGCCGCGTTTCTTTCGAATCTTGTTACTTCTGCATACGACGAACAGTAACCCAGCTGATGGAGAACGTCAATAAGGTACCTTAACCTAAAGTTGTGGTGTAGCTGAACCGACAAACCAATCTGTAGTGGACATAGTAATCCTCTAGGACGGGTTGCTTGCATAATGCTCTGCCCAATTGCACCTATTTTTCTTGAAGCATCCTGTCCCGCAAATGCTTTTGATAATAGCAATTTCAGACTGTTGGGAATGTAATCAAGAGCACTTCCTGCAGTGATGTCATTTGGAGATGGATACACATCTTTTCTAGGCGAGTCGACAGACTTGATATCACTTCTGATTATTTTTGCAGCAGCTTCTACTAGGTAAATCTTCTGTAGCTCTATATCTATATCACATTCTTTCGACTTTTTGTGATAATCTATAAGAATTTCATTAGCCGTCTCTCGTAGTGTTACTACATCTGCCTTCCCACTTTCACCTGATATTATGATCTTGTCTCCGTAACGTTCTAAAAGCTTTCTCTTCATGTGCCTGCGTTCGTAGACAGAGCTCTGACTTCCTTGAAGATATTCCTCCATTTTGGAAATTAGGTCTCCAATCAACAGTTGTTCATCATCATTCTCTTCCAGGTAAGCACAGGTCTGAAGGAATGCTTGGTGTTGCTCTTCATTAGTTGGTCTCCCTTTCTTCGAATCATGATCGTCGGAGGAGTATGCGCGAGGAATGTTTTTTCCACTTCGAAAATTTACGCTGCAGGTGTGATAGTAGACACAATCTGTAGCAGGAAGATCACGAAGATAATACTCCAGACGGCCTTTTACATTAAACGACCATTCATCGCAGCGGCTTTCACAGCACCTTTTTATGGTTTCGGAGAACTCTGTAGTTCTTATTTTGACATGCTCTAATTTTGGTTTGTGTTTGGAAAAAAAGTCCACAAAGGTATCACAAAACAAACAGTGAGTAGCACTGGAAAATGCGTATTCATGAAAACGAGCACTTTTCCTTGGTATTGCCTCGGCTGCGGTCTGTCGCTTCTTTATTTCAATGGTCTTTTTATCCGTAAACCTTTTCCTACATACAACGTGAACACTTATTCCAGCTGTTGCAACAACATCGCTTCCACGGCTGCGGCTGGATGCATTTATACCATCTGCTCCTTTTTGCAAGATGTGAACCACTTCCTGTCCGCTGTCCAATTTCTCCTTACAAATCACGCACAATTCTTCAGGGTCTGCATTCTTGAAGGCGGACGCACACCGAGTCAGTCTGAAACAGAAAACCAAATTAATAAACTGTGTTGCAGTATTTAAAAGGAGTACATAATAACAGTTTTAAAGAAAATGACAAGCACAAATACGCAGATTTGATAGTGGGTAGTAGGAATTAAAGAGTTGTATATAATATAAGTTTATAAAGATGTAGCAATGTCCATTCTCACATACACTCCATACAGTATATTTTATTTACATTACGTGACGTCATAGTTTAATACTAGCCGCCTAATACAATTTTTAGTGTCATATAGGTTAATTTAGAAACGAAAATGTGTTTTAAAACATTTTACTGATCAAGAAAAACGTCATAACTCTCTCTACAAAGCGAAATTAAAATTTATTGTATTTCGTAGGAAACTGCCAGTCCGCCATTTTGAATTTCATTTTTGGGGGTGTTCCCGGGGTCCAATTTTGTCGGATTTTGGATATGTTATTCTGCAATGGTTCCTGAGCTGGAAACAGTTTAGAAAGCTTCTGAAGCAATTTTGCCCAGGTTGAAGCTATTTTTGCTCTAGATTGCCTGGACTACCTCTCTCAGCAGTCTTCACCTCTCGTATTGTTCGTCAAGTCTCACTCTCAGCTTTCGTCAGCAGCAACACTCGTCAAGCCACCCGCTCTCCGGCCTTCGCCGGGGAGCGGCCTGCTGTTCCTTCAAGGCTCCGGTCTATCATCAAGTAAGGCCTTCTACAGACTGCATGCAGAAGCAATCTATCGAATCCCAGCGCCGTTCGACTTCAGCCGGCCTCAGTCCCTCAAGCAACATCTCAACACTACATGCAGCGAATCAACACCGGTCTCAAGGTCATCTTCGACATGCGAAATACAGGACGGTCAACTTCACCTCGGGCCTACAGTCCACAAGGTCAACCTTCAAGTATCTCTTCATCTCCAGAGGTAATCCGCATTTCGGTAAGCTCTCTCTGCCTCGTTCTTAAGCAATTCTCGTGAAGCCTACACAGTGTAATCGCAGAACCGCGTTTTAGACTATACCCAAAAGTGTTTCAGTACCGTTCAAACTAACTTTCTCGTTAGAATTGCAGTAGGCCTATTCCAAGTGTCATTCCAATACCGTAATTGTGTATCACCCTGTTATTGTTTTCTTTCATGTAATTCAGTTTATTTTGCATCCGTTTGTTTGTGTGATCCTTTTAAGCATTTCATTATTGACGGCCTAATCCACTTACAGTGTACTAAACGTACGTGCATTCTTTCTATCATTAATAGGCTGCAGCATCTATTTTATGTTCCATTTATGTATAACTCTGTAGCCTACCTAAATCAGTGTATTACGTAATCCATTCAGTGTACCAAACGCACGTGCATAATTTGTTATCAATAGGCTTCATATTTCATGCTGCGTTTCCATTTGTGCACAACTCATTAGCCTATATAACCTTACTTAACAATTAAGCTGTATAAGTTATAACCATTTCCTTATTTGCTAAGCCTCGGTCATCTTTAGCATAATATAAATGCCATTATATAATTGTTAATCACTATAACTACCGTCATTGCATTGTTAATCGCCGTGAACAAATAATTGATTTATTTTCTTAATTAAACACAAAACCACAAGGTAATTTCCAAGGTATAATCCAAGCTGGTGACCTCGAATTATTCATCACATTTCATTAGGTAATTATAGTAGGCCTACTCCATTAGCCACATCAAGCCGGTTAATACTAGGCCTACTATATATAAAAGGCGTAAAATTTGAAAATGTTAAAAAAATAAAAAAAGTGACACAAAACGTTTGGAAGGTTTTGTTCCGTTTTCAGTCCAAGTTAAATCTTCGTTCGTCTTGGTTTAATGTCAGAATTGAAGTGGTCCACTGCCAAAACTTTTATTTTTTAATAAAAAACTTTAAAAAGAATTTATTTTTTTCCTTTCAAAAAATTGTTCTCATCTAACTCAAGAAAATAAATATTAAGTTTTTTTTTTTAATTTCTTGATGAAAATTAGATTTAAAGATTATTTCATTCGTTTGAGCCTCTCTCGAAAAACGTTATCCTTCTGTGCCGTTATCGTGCCTGTCTTCGCTTATTTTTTACTCTTCCGTATTTCTCTGCTGTTTAACGGTCTTCCTTCTCGATACAGGTTTGTAAAAAGCCATTTCACATTGATTCAATATTGGATCGCGTAAAACAATCGAATAATTTCTACTCCTTTTCGATGAACGAAATAAACGTCATAATTTCCTCTTTATTACTACTCGTTACATTAATGTCTTTATTAAAACGAAATGGTTCTGTAAATTCTTCGAATCTCTTTAAAGTGAATGGTAATAACTATAAATCATTAAAAACAAATTATTTATATTTTCTATTGAGGAAAATAATCGCTTAAAATCCTCCCATATATAACAGTATGTATATATATAAGCAAAATATTGAAGGTAATTTATTTAATTATATGTTTATTGTTACAACTGTATTCGCTGCGTGTCACCGAATTGATCACCTCACAAAAATATGACCCCATTTTTCTTATCTGTTGCTAAATAACAATAAAAATCCGAGTGTTCTACATTAAATTCTAACTAAAGCAGAAAAGGGATAAAGGGTCGACTATCAAAATTCCTTTTCAGTGCATAAGTAAGCTACGTCGGACCCGTTTGAACTCTAATTAACACTTTCGTCATGAGGGAGACGAAATACCGTTGCTTATTCCTTAGCTCGTTGTAATGTAGCTCAGTTGTTATGAATACTAATGCGATGCCGCCCCCGAGTTAATTTTAGTAGGAATAATTATGAATAAAGGAGTACTGAGGTGGTTTCGCTCAATTTAGATTAGGGCTCTGGGTTGGCGAGTGGTGTTGGCTCTCGGTATACATAGTTCCGCGTATAACTACCACTCCCACCCTTATATATATATATAGTGGACCTAGTTTTAGCCGTTTAAGGTGATAATGATTTAATTGTATGCAATGATTAATTTATGCAATGATTAATTGATGCAATGACTGATTGCTTATGAATGAAAGGCTGGGTTAATAATTTATGATGTCATACAATATCACCGATTGGAATAAGTGGTTATTTGATTAGGCCCACCATACTATTGGAAGTGACCGAAATGGCAGCGAGGGTCACCAGCTTGGATTACACCCAAGCAAATTAATATTAAGGTTATAAAAGACACCTTATAGTTTTGTATTTTATTATGAAAATAAAGCCGTTATTTATTCACTGTGATATAACAAAGAATTGACAGTAATTAATTGATAGTTTTACGTTATGCTTATGGCATAGAATTAGCTAATAAGATGAAATGTTAATAGCTTAATTGACACGTAATAAGTAATGTACTCATTGATGGTATGTAAATGGCATGCGACATGGAACATTGAATGGGCCTAGTAAATGATATAAAGAATGCACGTGCGTTTGGTACATTGAATAGAATACGTGCCACTGATTAAGTAGGCTAAATGATTGCATGGATGCACATAGAATAATTGATGCGGCCTAATAATAATGGATTGAAATGCTTGACAATGATTACACAAATATCATTTATATATAAGACCATTATGTGATGTTAAGTGATTACGTCAAGAGAATATTTAGTTAACACACAAATATATGAATTGAACATAATAACGGATGATACGCGGAATTACGGTATTGAAATGACACTTGAATTGGAAAACAGGCCTACTGCGTTCTTTCACGAGAGTCAGTTGGAACGCTTAATTACATACTGGGAGTATAGCCTACCGTTCGGCGGTAGGCTAATGTAGGCTTCGCAAGAGTACTTAGAATAGGAGGTACTTATCTTAGGACGATGTAACCCTTTTGAAGGCCGGTTGAAGACGAACCTATTAATGTAGATTCGAGTTGTCGTTGTCCGTTAAGCCTCTCGAGATGATGGATGTAGGCTTCGTACGGAGGCCTGAGGTGGTTACTTCTCGAGGTGCAGGCTGGCCTTAAATGATCTTGCAGGCGTAGGCCTGAGGTGCTGAATATATCTCGAGGAATGTAGATAAACTTGAAGGCTTGATGATAAATCTTAGGCCTTGAAGGAAGTAGCAGGCCTCGCCTCCGGCAGGAGGCCGGAAGGCGGTTGAAGAGATGATATCGTACAGAGTAGTCTAACGAAATGGAAACGCTAACGAAGTGAGAGGGAGTGTGAGTGGGTGCTCGCTTTTATACGTAGTTCCTGTGACGTAGGACTTCGCACCAAATTTTAAGACGCTTTGTCCGCGCGTCCTTTAGTTGATAAGGGCTTGCGTTCGCGCCCTTTGGGAAGACAGACTTGCCATTGTTTGATTGTTTGCCCACGTGTGTTTTCCAAGACTGTTTGATGATAGCGTGGAAGGAAAGGATTTCTGTCTATTTGTTGGTCTTATTTCTTGTCGATCCGCTACATATATGTCAATGTTCCCTCTAAGGTGTGCGCGTGTGCGCGCGCGCACGCGTTGTGAAACCCGCGCACACAGCAAAATAAAATGCGCACAGGCTCAAGCGTATCATGAGTCACGATAGTAAATGAAGTAATTTCAAAAATATACCGTCACACAAGGTCTGACCATTTGCATCAACATACTCTATAGTCGCTCTTTTAAGTATTAACCCCTTCCGCCCGACTTCGCCGACGTCCGCGCAATTACGCAATACAGACTTTTTTCACACTATTTGCATTTTTTTACTTTTATACATTAACGCATTGAATATAAACCTTCTTTCTTATTTTTGCATAAAAACGAATAGTAATTATCTCATAATTCATAAAAAATAAAATTATTGTTTTATTTTACTACTATTTTGTGAATGGATAAAATCATGTATTAATCTTGATAATCTATTTTAAATTGCTAAATGCTAAAAATTGTTTTGAGAAATGATAACTAAAATAGTAATTTTCAATTAATGTTATTTTTATTTTATTTCTTTATTTTGTTAAATTTTATTTTACTATTTTTTATTTTATTCATATTTTTAGAATGGATAAAATGTTTTCTTTTTTAAGAATATATAATATTGCACAGTTTTTTAATATCAATTTAATAGTACCGTAATGATGAAGCTATCACCTTATGGAAATAACATTTATTAAGTATTTAATATTTATATATAGTATTTCATTTTGAAGATAATAGCGCTCAGAAAAGTTTCCACAATTTTTCACCATAAATCTAAATGTATCCACAACGAAAAATCTTGCGCACACGGACTAAAAAAAATTAAAGGGAACATTATATATATATATATATATATATATATATATATATATAATGTTTCAGACCAACAAAGACCCTAGGATCCACTCATGGCTGGTCTACCTAACTGTGTTCGTAATTGTGTATTGTGCATGTCCTCGGTGGTGGCGGAGGGGACCTACAATTTTACGTGGGTTCCGAACCACAAGGCCTTAATTTTACTACCTTAAACTATACCCAATCTATCAACATATGCGTCTAATCGATTTTTAAACATGTTTATAGACCAATTACTTCTACCGGCAAACTATTCCAGCTATTTAGTGACCCAAAGCTGGGCACTTGCGGTTTTTTTTTGCGGTACTACCGCACTACCAAACCGGTACCGCATAACGCAGTACCGCAAAAAATGCGGTAGCGGTACTGCGTTATGCGGTACCGGTTTGGTAGTGCGGTAGTACCGCAGTACCGCAAAAAAAACCGCAAGTGCCCAGCTTTGCAGTATTTACTATTCTATGCGTAAAAAAGTTTTTCGCAACTTCTGTCTCGAACCTTCTACTTGTCAACTTACACCCGTTATTTCTAGTCCTATTATATTGAGATATTTCGAAAAAGCTATCTCTGTCTACGTTATCGAACCCATTCATAATTTTGAAAACCTGGATTAAATCACCCCTTAGCCTCCTAGTCTCGAGTGTAGTCAATTTTAACTCCTTGAGCCTATCCGCGGACGTCTTCGACCTAAGCGACGGAATCATTTTAGTTGCTCGTCTTTGAATTCTTTCGATTTTGTCTATATCAGGGGTTCCTAACCTTTTTGGCACTGCGCCCCCCTTTGGTCAACCTTGTATCCATGGCGTCCCCCATACCCAAAGGGCAAAAGTTTTCATCAGGTCCATATGGACGTCTAGAATCCAGATAATTATAGGATTAATAATAAAAAACGTCAAAGCTCATGTGTTTGAGATGACGGATGTCAAGTTCTCCCTTACGAAGTAAATTACCCATATATATTTTTGGGAATATATATTTGAATGGCATTTGTTGACCGTTGACCACTCCACGCACCCCCTAGGAATCTCAAACGCTTCCCCCTGGGGGGCGCGCCCGCCAGGTTGGGGACCGATGGTCTATATCTTTTCGCATATGCGGATTCCAAAATTGGATCGCGTACTCCAAATGAGGTCTAACTAATGATTTATAAAGAGGAACAATAATATCGCGCGATTTGTACTCAAAATTTCGAGCTATAAAACCTAACACTGTTCGCTTTATTGACCGCTGCTGTACTTTGTTTCGCTACTTTTAAATCACCAGTGATTATAACTCCTAAATCCTTTTCCTGCTCTATGTTTGCTAACTCCTTCCCTGACATTCTATGCGCAAAATTACCGTTACGCGAACCTATATGTAGAATTTTGCACTTATCGACGTTAAATCTCATTTGCCATGTGACTGACCAATCAACGATTTTATTCAGATCTTCCTGAATTTTACGTCTATCTTCGTCATTAATCGCCCTACCACCCAACTTCGTGTCATCCGCAAACTTTGAAACTGTACTGACTAGACCGACATCTAAATCGTTAATATATATAAGAAAAAGCAAGGGGCCCAATACAGAACCCTGAGGAACGCCACTCGCTACATTAGCCCAACACGACTCCGCTCCATCAACGACCACCCTCTGTTTCCTACCTCGCAACCACTCTTCTATCCAATTTATTACTACACCCCTGATTCCATGAGCCTTAGTTTTTTCAATGAGTCTTTTGTGCGGTACAGTGTCAAACGGTTTTTGAAAATCTAAATACACTACATCAACCGCCCGATGACTATCGTAAACTTCAACAACGCTTTGAAAAAATTCTAAAAGATTAGTTAAGCAAGATTTGTTTCGCCTGAAACCGTGCTGCGTATTTCTAACCAAGTTAAGCAATTCTAAGTGTTCGACTATAGGATCCCTAATTATTGATTCCAGTAGCTTACCTACAACAGACGTTAAACTGATTGGCCTATAATTTTCCGCCGCACCTTTATCGCCTTTCTTAAAGATAGTGTTACGTTTGCTAACTTGAAATTACCTGGTACACACCCCTTAGAAATAGACGCATTAAAAATCTTTGTTAGCGGCACAACAATGCTTTCATTTAATTCTTTGTTGTATGGGATATATGGAATCCGGCCCCCGTGATTTACGATTTTCATTTTATGAATGTAGCGCATTACCTCCCCTTCACTAACCAAAATATTATCCAAAATATTACCATTATCAAAAGGTATTATGTCTATGACCGTAGGGATATTCGTTACATCTTCTATAGTAAAATTTTTTATGTAAAAAATGTATATATATATATATATATATATATATATATATATCACAGGGTGTCCATAAATGTTTACCCTGAAAACAGTATGCTCTCATGTTTTAATGGCGAATCTTACATCCGTTTTCTTTTTACAGGTGATTTCGTACACGCATAGAGTTTCTGTGCTGGTGTGTTTCGTCTACCGCATTCGCCGCTCGGAGCGCTGTAGTAACTGTTCAGTTAAGATGGCGTCTGTGACAGAGAAGGCACAATGTGTTGTGTGGCTTGCAGAAACAAAATCTGTCAGTGTTCAGCGAAGGTTCAGAACAAAGTATGGAAAGAATCCACCTGATGTGAAGTTAATTAAGTCGTGGATGAAAAAATTTTTTGAAACTGGGAACGTGGAAAAGGGAAAGAGCAGTGGTAGACCATCAGTTTCCGATGGAACAGTGGAAAACATTCAAACTGCTTTCACACGGTCACCAAGGAAATCGGTGAGACAAGCTTCATGCCAACTAAAGATACCGAAGTCTACGGTGCACAAGGTGTTACACAAACGTTTGAAGTTACACGCCTACAAGGTACAAATTGTTCAAGAACTGAAGCCTGATGACCGTCCAAAACGTGAACAATTCGCTTTTGACATTTTGAACAGCATTGACGAGGATAATGACTTCTTCTTACGCGTCTACTTTTCATACGAGGCTACGTTTCATCTTAGTGGTAGAGTCAGCAGACACAATGTGCATATTTGGGGATCGGCAAACCCACGTGCCGTTAGGGAGCATATTCGGGGCAGTCCGAAGATCAATGTCTGGTGTGGACTAATGCATGACCAGATAAAATTTGGTCCTTTCTTCTTTGCTGAGAACACTGTTTCCGCAACTGTGTACCTGGATATGCTCACCAATTACGCCATCCCCCAGCTGCAGGACAGGCAGCCAACTGTCATCTTCCAACAAGATGGGGCATCCCCTCATTGGGCGCATATTCGTGAAACTCTCGACGCAACATTTCCAAATCGATGGATTGGCAGGGACGGGCCAATCCCATGGCCCCCAAGATCACCAGACATTACCCCGCTGGATTTCTTTCTCTGGGGTCATGTTAAAGATTTGGTTTATGCAACAGTTGTTCCAGATATCAGGACATTGTGAGAACGCATTACGGATGCAATTGCAACAGTTAACCCACAAATGTTGGAAAATGTGTGGCGTGAGTGTGAATACCGTTTAGACATTTTACGTGCCACTAGGGGTTCACATGTGGAAGCTTATTAAGTTCATTAACTATGTATCAAAACTTTATCTACTTCTGATTAAAACTGTTTGAATACGAGTGTTTATTTAAAAGTTATAGCATGCTCTAATCAGGGTAATCGTTTATGGACACACTATATATATATATATATATATATATATTATATATATATATATATAATATATATGCAGTGCTTAATTTGTAAATGAAAAAGTGGAACGCAGGTGAATCCCTCACAGTTAGGGGGTCTGGGGGAGCGCTGTAAGCTCCCCCGGCGGGGTCCGAGCGGCGCACCGGAAACCAACGCATTTTAAGCGCTTTTTCTGCGAAAACTGCGCAACATGCAAATGAAAGTTCTTCGAATACACTATTATTTTAAAGAAAAAGTTCGACTGTGATTTCAACATCTAAGTGAAATGTTATTTCATCTAAGTGAAACAAAATATTATATGTATTTGAAACAAAATGAAATTGCTTTACTTACATGCTATTGCTATATACAGGGTGTACATAAAGTCAGGATCTATTTTTGTGAAGCACTTAGAAATTATATGGAATTCAATCATAAAATGATAAAGTGGTAACATTTATTAAATAATTAAGAGTAGGATTCGACGTGACGCCCATCAGTATCCCTACACAGCTCAAATCGTTCCGCAGCATTTCTAAACACATTCTGGAGCATTTGCGGGGTTATGTTATCTGCAGCAGTTCGTATACGTAAGTTTTCAAGACTCGTAATCTTCGTCTGATAGACGTGCGATTTGATAAAGCCCCATGCAAAGAAATCTAAAGGGGTTAAATCTGGCGATCTCGCTGGCCAAGGTCTGTTGCTTCCGCGTCCGATCCAGCGATTTGGAAAACGTCCATTTAGATAATCCTGAACAATTTTTGCATAGTGACAAGGAGCACCATCATGTTGATAGACGACGGTACTAACAATCCTATCCCCGTCGTCTATCAACATGATGGTGCTCCTTGTCACTATGCCAAAATTGTTCAGGATTATCTAAATGGACGTTTTCCAAATCGCTGGATCGGACGCGGAAGCAACAAAAGACCTTGGCCAGCGAGATTACCAGATTTAACCCCTTTAGATTTCTTTGCATGGGGCTTTATCAAATCGCACGTCTATCAGACGAAGATTACGAGTCTTGAAAACTTACGTACACGTATACGAACTGCTGCAGATAACATAACCCCGCAAATGCTCCAGAATGTGTTTAGAAATGCTGCGGAACGATTTGAGCTGTGCAGGGATACTGATGGGCGTCACGTCGAATCCTACTATTAATTATTTAATAAATGTTACCACTTTATCATTTTATGATTGAATTCCATATAATTTCCAAGTGCTTCACAAAAATAGATCCTGACTTTATGTACACCCTGTATAGGAAGTTGATAGAATAATCACATTAATTTCTACACACACTCCAAACTTCTTTCTGCTTGTTCGCTTAGTTTTCGCTTTCTACTGTCTGTATTTCGTTGGATTTTAAATTACGAAATTACGTTGCTGACCTTTTTATTAAAATAACTTTTTTTTAATTAGGTTTTAAAATAAAAGTACAGGAACGGCGTTCCGGAGCGTTCCGTCACAAATTAAGCACTGTATATGTATATATATATATATATGTGTATATATATGTATATATATATGTATATATATATGTGTATATATATGTATATATATATATATGTATATATATATGTGTATATATATGTATATATATATATATATATATGTGTGTATATATATGTATATATATATATATATATATGTATATATATATATGTATATATATATATATATGTGTGTATATATATATATAGTGGTATATATATGTATACATATGTATGTATATATATATATATATATGTGTGTATATATATACCGTATATGTATATATAAATAATATAATGTTTCAGACCAACAAAGACCCTAGGATCCACTCACGGCTGGTCTACCTAACTGTGTTCGTAATTGTGTATGTCCTCCGTGGTGGCGGAGGGGACCTACAATTTTACGTGGGTTCCGAACCACAACAAAAGAAATTTATGTAAAAACTGCCTGTACATTGGCAACGACCAATTTTTACAAAACTAAATAATTATCAATTTAAAACATTATTTATCGATTTAAAACTAGATAGAATCTCTGGATCGAGAGGATCAATTCATAATGGACTACTATCCACAAATATGTTACACTATATCTATTTATAACCGACATGCAAATATATCAGATCCAAAGAATCCAGTCACCTTCATTACGGTATCCATCAATGCTAGTACCCTGCCAACCAAAAATAAGTCACGGTCCATATCGATTGCGGACCAAGTCAAAATTTGCAACCATATACATTACATATATACTTAGGAGGAAAAGTGAAGGTGTGGCTGTAAAGACTGTACAGTAATGTAGAAATGTGTGTGCACCCATTTTGGGTCTCCCATTTCAAGGTGTTTGTGTAGTAAGTAAAGATAATGAGTTTTTCAATACCTCACAGTACTATGGGGGGCACCGCTCGGCAGAGGAATATCTTTAAATTGGGTGTGTAAGGACAGAGAGTATCCCCTAACCCAAGATGCTGCCTCCCTATATCCCACAACACTTGTGTTGAGCTGTGGGATCTATCACCACAAAGCCTTAATTTTACTACCTTAAACTATACCCAATCTAGCAACATATGCGTCTAATCGATTTTTAAACATGTTTATAGACGTACTACTAATTACTTCTACCGGCAAAGTATTCCAGGTATTTACTATTCTATGCGTAAAAAAGTTTTTCGCAACTGCTGTCTCGAACCTTCTACTTGTCAACTTACACCCGTTATTTCTAGTCCTATTATATTGAGATATTTTGAAAAAGCTATCTCTACCTTATCGAACCCATTCATAATTTTGAAAACCTGGATTAGATCACCCCTTAGCCTCCTAGTCTCGAGTGTAGTCAATTTTAACTCCTTAAGCCTATCCTCGTACGAGCGGTCCCCCCCATAGCAGTGGCGGACCTACATTTTTGGGACCCTGAAGCTTGAACTATTATGGGGGCCCCTTCGTCATCAGAGGGGGCTCGTTAGGATAAAGAGGTGAAAATCTGATTTTTGGTGTTAAAATGCACAAGCGAGACGAGTGCAGCCTGAATTGAGAATTCAGATGTCTTTTTATGGTTCCGATTGGCTCTAGCCTAAGGGCTGAGCTATAGAACTATTAAGCCGTACACCAACGAAGGATTCGAGGATCCAGCTGCCAAAATGTAGATTATGAATAGATTCTGGCGAGCTCAGCGAGCCCATACAGCTGGGGGTTCGGGCGCTGCAAGCTCCCAAGAAAATTTTGAAATTTGACCAATTACAGGGGCATTTTGAGGCCATATGAAATGGGTATTAGAGCATATTCTAAGGTCAATATTAAGTACTTCAACCCATTGGCTTATGATTCTATCACTAAAATAGCCTTATTTTAATAGCAAACACTTAAAAAAAACTCCATCTATTTTGTTGAAAAATTCACTCATTAAAAAAAAAGTTGCTTCAGGGCCCCTCCTGGATTAGGGGCCCTGAAGCTTAAGCTTCATTAGTTTCATAGTAGATCCGCCACTGCCCCATAGTACTGTGAGGTATTGCAAAACTCATGATCTTCACTTGCCCCACAAAGACCTTTAAATGGGAGACCCAAAATGGGTGCACACACATTTCTACATTACTGTACAGTCTTTACAGCCACACCTACACTTTTCCTCCTAAGTATATATATTGTAATGTATATGGTTGCAAATTTTGACTTGGTCCGCAATCGATATGGACCGTGACTTATTTTTCGTTGGCAAGGTACTAGTATTGACGGATACCGTAATGAAATTGACTGGATTCTTTGGATCTGATATATTTGCATGTCGGTTATAAATAGATATAGAGTGCAAAAAACTTCTTTTTTCTACGTGAAGGTCAAAATATGAAAATAAAAACCCACTCTAATAGACAGAGTTTATTTCCACAACAGTTTCGACGCCCACTGGCATCCTCCTCGGGTGGATACAGAAAAACGAATGAACCAAAACAAGAGGGAAAAACAGTCCAGGGACCGACCGTTAAGAAATTCGCACCTAGGTTAGATCCCATTCTCCCGACACCGGAAAGGCATTTTCATTAAGTACATTCGCACAAATTTAAAACTATCTTCCTGTTCTAAACATACAGATTCTATTATTTTTTTATTTTTTACATAATTATTACATTTATTATTAAATTTATTACATTTAATATTGCATAATTATTTATTACAGAAATTATAAATTTATTATTACATTGTTGTTTATTATACAGAACTTATAAACCGAAAAACGAATGAAAAAGGCGATTAGGAAACAATCCAGAGACCATTGAGAAATTCGCACCTAGGTTAGATACCGTTCTCCCGACACCGGAAGGGGATTTTATTACAGGGTCCCGCTTATAAGAACATTCGCACAAATTAAAACTATCTTCTTGTTCTATACATACAGATTCTAATATTTTGACAATTACTGCATTTATTATTGCATTTACATTTTTTTAACATTTATTATTATTACCTTTACCCTAATTATTAAATTTATAATA